>BGNK01000198.1:259348-270240 GCA_003297005.1 Symbiodinium sp. clade A Y106
CCATCCTAAATCCTGAATCCTAAATCCTGAATCCTAAATCTTAAGTCCTAAATCCTAAACCCTAATCCCCGACCATAACCCCAGGATTCGGGAAAAAGTGGCCGATTCCAGCCAAATTTTTACATAGATTTTATATAGCAGAAATGACATCTTCATTTTCCAGATTTTGGGTCCTTTCAGGATTTAGGATTAGGATTTCAGGATTTAGGAACCTCCGGACTAAATCCGAAATCCTGGGCCAGTTCCTCTGGGGAGGCCCCCCCCTTGGATCCTAAAAATCCTGGATCCTAAAGTAAAAATCCTAAATCCTGAATCCTGACTCCTAAATCCTAAATCCTAATTCGTAAATCCTAAACCTCCCTCCGTTTAGAGTTCCGTTTAGGTCTCCGCTTAGGCTTCTTTCCGTTTGCGGTTCGCTTAGGGGTCCTTTAAGGGTTGCGTTTAAGGTTCCGTTTAGGTTAGGCTTCCGTTTAGGGTTCCTTTTAGGTCTCCGCTTAGGATTTTTTCCGTTTAGGGTTCGTTTAGGGTTCCTTCTAAGGTTTCGCTTAGGGTTCCGTTTAGGATTCCCTCCGTTTAGGGTTCGTTTGGGTAACCGCTTAGGGTTCCTTCCGTTTACGGTTCGTTTAAAGGTCCTGTTAGGGTTCCGTTTCGGGTTCCGGTTAGGATTCCCTCCCTTCAAGGTTCCGTTTAGTTTAGGGTTCCTTTTGGATCTCCGCTTAGGATTCTTTCCGTTAAGGGTTCCTTTTAGGGTTCCGTTCAGAGGATTTCGTTTAGGGCTCCGGTATTCTGAACCCTAAAATTAGTAGTCGGAACCCCAAAGTAACAGTCCGAACCTTTAAATAGTAGTCTGACTCGAAAATAGTAATGGGAACCAAACGTAGAAAGATCAATGTTGAATAGAAACTGTTGAACCGACCTGTATGGTTTAAGTGCATTGTCTTAATGACGTGGGATACTTTGGGTGGGTGGGTGGGTGTTATATCAAAACCGTAAATACAACTTTATTATAGTGCTGCTCGATCCGGAGCTGCTGAACCCTAAAACCCTATACCCCAAAACCCTAAAGCCCAAAACCCTAGAACCCTAGAGCCGTGAAGCATTAAACCCAAAACCCTAAAGCCTTAGAACCCTAAACATATGGGGGGTATTTATAAGCAGGGTTATAAGTCCCCTAAAATGGGTTGTAAGTACAGTTACCCTACTTATAACCCCACTTAAAAGCACCCATGAACCTCCAAGTAGGCCCTAAGCCCTATACCGATACCCTTCTAGAATCCGTATAGATGCCTTTAAAGGGGCCCTTAAAGGAACCCTTATAATAACTACCCATGAACCTCCAAGTACAACACAGTCATAGCCCCGAGGCTCCCCGAGCCCCAGAAGCCCTCACCCTTAGGGTTTAGGGGTTTAGGGTTGTTTAGGGCTTTAGGGTTCTAGGGTTTAGGGGTTCGGGGTTGGGGATTTAGGACTTAGGGATTGGGGCTTCAGGGATTTAGGGTTTAGGGTGTATGGGTGGGGGCTTTTTCAGGGTTTAGGGGTATAGGGGTCTCTTCAGGGGTTTAGGATGCAGGCTCCGGATCGGTTTTGGGCTTCGGATTTGAGTTTCTCGCAGTATGCGTCTGACTATCGAACTGCATGTTTGGTTAGTTTTGTCACATCATGATACGCTTTGCTCGTTCTTTTTGGGTTTCTAAACTTCTAGGCTTCGACTCTGTGCCAAGCAATGCCGTTGTGCGACTTGCAGACGACCTGATGGGTCAAGACACTCTCGCCTACTGGGTTCTTGTTCAGAGATTTAGCTTAACTTAAACAAAGTTCCGTAACCATCAACCTACACCCTTATATCCCTTAAGGAGCCTGAAATTAGTAACGTAAATTACAAAGTCTGATAGAACCTTTCAAGGAACTCTGAACTATCGTAACTTAATTAAGACTCCTAGACCCTACACCCTCATAGAACCTTGAGGGTACCGATATCTTAATTTAACAACTTAAATGTCTAAACCCGAAAACCTGATAGAGCCCACAAAGGAACCCCAAATCAACCTAAACTCCTTACTCTAAACAGCTATAGGACCCTAAAGCAATCCTAAATTCTACTCGGAAGATCATGGGACTTAGTAAGCAAGGATATACGTACCCTAATTGGGGTTATAAGTTGTAAGTACTATTTAGTATAGCTACCTCATTTGTAACCCCAGTTAATAAGTCCGATGATCCTTTAAGTAGTAACCTTTAAAGTCCTTAACAATTCTGGTAACTTAGCTATACTATTTGGGGGGTTCCTTATGACAACAAGTATGGTATACTCTACCCCAAAACCCTATTCTAATTATTGAGGCCCCTATAGTGACCTAAATTCCCCAACAAGAGCCCAGCCTAAGAGGATCGCGAAGCGCCTCTTTGGCTCACATTTTGACGTCTGCGCGGTCAGCCTCAAAGTTCAAACTCTTGGGGTCAGAGTTTGGGGTTTGAGGTTTGGAGCTTCGACTTGGGGTTTTAGGGTTTAGGGCTTTAGGGTTTTAGGGTTTAGGGTTTTGGGTTTTGGGCTTAGGGTCGAGGCGAATCGTCCAGCCCAGGGACTGTGGAGATCCATACCTCGTCTCCGTCATCATGGACCTCAGTTAAGTTAATATAGGGGCCTCTTATTGTGGGGGTTCCTGGTTATAATTATTGTGCAGCGGGCCCCAAACCCCTGTTGTAATAAGGGCTCCTATATTACCATATCATTAAGGCTCCTTCAGGGTTCTATGGAGTTTTAGTAGATATAGTAGTCTTACCCCTGAAGAATGAGAGCCTGTGAGACAGCAGTCCACACAGAAGCCGAGACACCTAAAACGGCGAAACCCCTAAAGCCCTAAGCCCGAATCCCGAAAGCAAAGCCCTTCTGCAGCCTAGGACCTAGGACTGCGCAGGTTAGCTGCAATAGGAACTTCCTTAATGAGCTGGACTTTAGAATTATGGTGTATAGCAACACCGAATCATAATGTATCACGGTTTGTCACAGAGTGTTATAGTATCTTCAAGTGCAAAGCAACATATTCAAGTGCATCATCGTAAACTTATAGCGCAGTATTTCATTGCACTTGGATCTTAGGGGTTGGTATTTCAGAGCTTGGGGGTTGGATGCCGGGTTTAGGGTTGTTGTTGCAGCGCAAGACTGACTTCGAGTCCCAGATATGCGACAAGACATCTCAGAGCGATTTTCCAGCGAACTGCTTTGAGCTCCTTGAAACCCTAAACTCAGACTCAGCCTAAACTCTCGGTGGCGAAGCAGTATCGTTTCTTGTGACCTCGCTCCTTCCATTTCCATCTGGCAGGCAGGCAGCACCGCCTGGATTCTAGTGCATCATACGACAAAGCATACGAAACATGCCAGTATCCTGTCAGCGAAGAGCTTCGAGTTGATCAGGGTGCTGGGTTTATCCCTGGTGCTGGGTTTATCCCTGCCACCTGCACACCCTGAGTGCTAGATGCAGGCCCATCTTAAAGTTGCCTTGCCGGCCGGATTCGTGACGACATAAGAGACATGACGCTGCGCATGAGTCGTGATCTCGCGCTGCGACCTTTGAAGCGAGTTTCTTCTGGAGCGAAGCGCTGTGCCTTCTGCGTTTGGTGAGTGTAACGTTGCACAAAGGAGCCTATACCCCCTTATTGGCTGCAAACTGTATTTTGTATATCATATACGCCCAAGCATCCCCCAAACCTGCTATAATTCTAGAGGCTCATGGAGAAGCATGAAGGTATTTGAAGCCCTTGCTATGCAGTGTGGACAGCGCTAGACCTGCTTCACTTGCATGTTAGTTTTTGCACGATGTGACGACCAGAAGCACACAAAAGAAGGACCTTGGTTGTGAAGCGTTGTCGTTAGTATAGTTCATAGTTTCAAGCTTGAGGGTTTTAGGCTTCAGAAGATGGGAGGTTCATACAGGGCTTCATACTGCAAGCCCAAACATCACTTTCGAATACAAGAGTTCAACATTGACGCTTTCGGAAAGTGTGCTGCCGTGACAACTTGGAGTGCCCCCTCTAGATCCCGAGCCTGCCGCAGTCGATGCATCAAGAACTTTCATTGTCCCCATACGGTCGTGCAAACCCAGGCATCTACGGTTTTGTCATTGCTGTATCATAGACATGACCACAGCTTCTACAGTTTTCTGGTCGGGGTATGATGCAGCATGGACGCAAAGCAAGGAACCCTTGTCATAAGCACTCTCGGACAAGGCACGTCCATATTGAGAAACCGCTTACATTCCCAAAACCTAGGACACTCCCGCCGACTGACGTGCGGTGTACAACGGCAAAGGGGAAGCGGGGCGAATATAGCACCCTACAAAAAAAGAACAACACCATTCTTTGGGGTTGCTTGTGAGGTTTTTGCTGTTCTAATATACCCCAAAACCCCCGTCTAATGGTTAAGGCCCATAATAAAAAAATCGCAGGGACCTAATTAACCACGGGGGCGTAGGATCTCGATTCGAGTTGTTCTGTCTTTGTTCATCGCAACTTGAGAGCTCACAGTTTCGGATGAAAACCGAAACTTGAGAACCGGAACTAGAAATTACCGCTGCAACTTTTGGAGGTGTGGGTTGCGATGTTCTGTGAATCAGTGCTCGTAAAGCTCGCATTCCACAACAGGGGGTTTAGGGTTTAGGATCCCTCAAGCCGGAACCCTTAGTCTGTCTGGTTCTTAATCGGGAATGGGGGAATGGATCCCTATAGTAGTCCCTATATAATCCCCAACAATAGTCTCCATAATCCATTCCCGCATTCCCTACTAAGAACCTGACAATAGTCTGCAGAGACTAAATTTGGAATCTCTAAAATAGGGCCGTCTTGAAGCTCACTAAGAAGCCCCCGAACTAGATGCCTGTGACAGAGGGGCCGTTTATTCCCCATCAGTTGGAATTTAGGCGTGGCATGACTTGACACAAGGAGGGGTGCCTCTGAGGGAACTTGAACTTTGACTCAACACACACAGACATTAGCAAATACTTGCAGCAACGCGTGTGCTTTCCGTATCATGGTATCTTCAGATACTCGGTAAAGAACCCTTATCAAGCGCCTCCTCCAAAAAAAGCAAAAAAACACCCCTAAATCCTAAACCCCAGACCCTGACATGGTTGGCCATTTGGGCCCCCTAGACCCCTAAACCCAAAGCCCTAAATCCGGTTCCTCCAAGAGGGTTCAACAGGAACTGGGCTGCTGAGACACCACAGTGGCCTGAAGAAAGCCGGGCAACCCGCGCTGAGGGCGTTTAGGATTTAGGGTTTGTTCCTTAGAAGCTTTACTTCAGTGCTCTTAGTAACTATGTGATGTTTTGATTATTCTTGAACTCCAGTGTGTTATTCAACATATCATGTGTATGTTGGTTCTAAGGGCACTAGGGGCGCACAAGTTTGGGGGTAGAGGGTCCTGTTGTTTGGCTTCTTTGGGGCTTGCAGGGGTTTCGGAGTTGTGATGTACAGGGGCAGGTTTGAGGTTTCAGGTTTTAGTAGTGTCATCAGGTCTTGTAAGGGCTTGCTGTGCTTGGTATAGAAGCCTGACTATTTATGAATGTTATGCTTATGCCCGTACAGTCCTTGGTATACAGATGCTAGAAAATACCCCAAAAGCCTTAATCTAATTTGAATTAAACGCTACACGACCCCGCCTCGGCCGTGTGTAACCAGGTCTTCGGTTGAAGGTGCAGGGTTTAGGTGTAGGACGTGTTCAGGTTTTCGTGCACAACCCGCTCCCCCCCCCCCCCCCCCCCCCCCCCCCCCCCCCCCCTCCCCAGCCTACCTCCCCCTCACCCCCAACCCTTAAAACCCCTCTGAAACCCTAACCCTGCCAAATGCCGTTCTTTGAACCCTGCCAAAGCGCTTCAAGACGCCATAAAAAATAGCATTGAAATCAAAACACTTCTAACGCACTTCCAAAACCGTTGTATACTGTACGGGCTATGTTGTTGTTGGAGTAAGACAGCAGGACGGGTCTCCTGCTGTTTCTCAATGTCATAAAACGCTTCCCAACATCACAAAAACTCGGCGATGCCGATTTCCGGCAAAACGCCAAGACGACCCAATCCCTACATCCTGAAACCCTGAGATGCCTAGACTGTACAACCCTGAACCCCCTACAGGACATCCCAAGTCCATGAGACCCTGAATCCCAACCCTAGATTCCTATGCCACCAGGCGAAGCTCAGCCTTCTGATCCAGCCAAGGCGCGCGGAGCGGACGGGGGTTTCCAGGTGTTGCGGCTAAAGGGCTGGGTTTCGTGACTTGGTGCTGAAAGCTTAGGGCTTAAGGTGAGAGGTTTTAGGCTGCAGAGTTTTTGGATTTTGGGGTGTCGAGTATTCCGGGTTCAGTTTGGGAGTGTGTAGTGTAAGGAGAAGAGCATAAGAACTACCACGCAGGAGTGCTGAGGAGGACATTATCTGGTTAGGGCATCTTGTGGGTACAGCTGTGATCATCTCTGACACAACACACAAACAGCTAAACCTAAGGAGCCCCAATGCTAAAAGGAGCCCCCCCTTTCCAAGAAGTTCCGAATGGTAAGGGGTTTTTGCGGAGCTCCAATAAACATACCGCAACAATCAAAGCGCATGATTTGCAGGCACATATCCGTACCATGGTGACTGAAATCAAATCCTCGCAATCCACAAACGCTTGCAGTGAACGGTCCGCAATCCCGAAACCATAAACCCTAAAACATAAGAACCCCACAATCCCAAAACCCTAAGCCCAAAAACATCCAGACCTATTCACTACAGCCCCACAGAACACTTAGTCTTCGGGCCGCGGCATTGGATGTCAGATCCGAAGCCGCGTCGAATCCAGAGCCAGCCTTTCGGGCCAGAGATTCCTCAACCCCAAGACCCTGTATCAATGAACCCCGCAGATTTCGACAACCTGAGCCTTAAACCCTGAACCATAAACCGCAAAAAGGGAATCCTTCATAAAGCAATAACTCCAAGCCCAAATAATGGTACACTTGAGCCCGACACCCTCAATCCTGAACGCGAGACCCTAACTACCAAGGACAGCATCCTCCTAGACTGGGGTCCATACATTAGTATGCTGCAAATGTACATCAAACAAAGATTCTCCTTCTAAAGAACACATTCTATTCCTACCGAAACTTCATCCTGCAAAACTTAAACCCTAAACCCTCTACCTTAAACCCCAAACCTTAAACCCTGGACCCTAAACTCTAAACCCTACACCCTAAACCCCAAACCCTAGGCCCTAAACCCTAAACAAGAAAGGAAGAGGAGGCCGTGCCCGGTCTCGCCGAGTGGCCTGGGCCTTCCAGGGATTCTTTCTTGTTGGGTTTTTATAGGGGCCTTGATAGGGTTTAGGGTTTAGGGTTAACCAGGGGCCTTAATGATTACCATAGGGTTCCTCTTAAAGGGGTCTACAAGGGTTACTATAAGGGATCTATAGGGTACCATAATGTGGGGCCCTTAATAATTACCTATACTATTTTGGTGGTTCCTTACTATAATTCTAGTAGAATGGGCCCCAAAACCCTATTCTTACTGTTAAGGCCCTATATTAACGTTGTCGGGACTACCCTTTTTGGGGTGTTCATTGGGGTTTACTTGGGGGTTTCGGGTATGTTTACTGCATTGAAGGAGTTGATCTCGGGTTTTGGGGCTGGGGGCTGCTATTGGAGAGGACTTCGTGTTTCCTGCATTATATGTGGTATTGTGGGTCTGGTTTCGAGAGTATGCCTCTTCGATAGAGATAGGTTTGGCCCCTAAGCCCCAAACCCGGAACTGTTGGTTCTTTAGCTTTGCTGAGTCAGGCCTCGGCGTGCTTCGAAGCCATGAGGTTCGCTGTATTAGGCTTCATGCTCCCTTAGGCTTCATGCTCCCAAGCCTCGTCGCCCTGCAAACTCTCAACCCTGAACCCTCAACCCTAAACAGACCCTCAACGTTCATCGCTATTGGTTTCAGGGCTGCTATGGGGCTCCGCGCCGCCTGAGCTCCGAGCCATAGGTGCAGGCTTGAAGTCCCGCAGCTCTCCCTCCGTCCACTGCAATTAGACCTGTATAACATGCTTTCGTAGTAGTATAAGCAAACGTAGTCTACTGAACTACCTGAACAGTGAGCTTGCGATGTCCGGGATTTTTCTGTAGAACTTATCTTGTAATGCACTATACCACCACTATATTCTTCAAGCTTGGTAGTTAAGTTCAAACACTCCCGCCCTCCAGGGGGACGCTTAGACCGCACCCCCCCTTGCGATTTCCGAGGTTGCAGAGCATCCATTTGCACCACTACGGTCCTAAGGCCCTGGACCCGGTGCGGTTGAGGGGAGTCGGCTATGTGGGCCATTCGGGTTCGAAGACCAGGGAGATTCGGCGGGGTTCTTCTGCCTTGAAAGTCGCGGGCCGAAGCTGTAATACAATATGTAACACATAGCACACAATATATAATATACAATATATTATTGAACTTGTGGATCTTCCTTATGCTGTCAAGTTCTTGACACCCGTGGTACGGCGGCCACAGCTTCATCAGCGCGACCTTGACAGGCAATGAAAGTACGACTGCTGTTCATCACATCTCTACTCTCAATATTGACACTGCTATTATCAGAAGGATCGTGCTAGTAGATCGAAATGTCTACATACGGTGCGTTTCCTGTCGACATCGGAACGAATATTGGGCTCGTTATACACGCTACTATAAGAAAGGGTTACTATTACTGAATTACAGTGAAAACCCTGTATAGGAACCCCGTTCGGCGAGAGTAGCCTAATCTAAGGTTCTTAATTTCCATTACATTTGATTTTGCCGGTCGAGCAGCTAGGGTAGGCGCAGATTCTTAACCACGTTCTTACCAGGAGCGCGACTGACACCTTGACTGAGAGCTTTCAGGAACTTTACTTTCGGATTCTAAATTTCCTTGCGGGGGGGCGGTGGGCCATGGGGGTCTGGGAAATTTAGTTTGCTCTTCTAAATTTCCACAGCTTTTCGAAAAGGACTCGGGGCGGAGGGCTGGCCAGGGGCCTCAGAAAAAGGGAGAGGGCAGGGTGAGAGCCCCAGGAAGTTTACTTTTGGATTCTAAACTTCCTGGTGCCGGGGGTGTGGATCGGAGCCTTGGGCCAGGGACCACAGGGCGAGGAGGAGGCTGGTCTGGAAAATTTAGTTTTCAATTCTAAATTTGCACGGTTTGGTTGGGAAAGGGCTGTCTCGGTGGAATACGCGGCGCGGGCTGGCAACCCGCAGGGGCATGACACCAGTGGGGATTGAAAATTGGAACAAGGACCTTTGCACTTGGGCGCGTGCGCGGAACCACTGCACTATGGAGTGCCTTCCTCGGCTTGGGCGATGTCCTACTGTGGGAGGGGAGGGGTTTTTTGGAAGGTCGGGAGGAAGGGCTGGAAATTTACTTTTGGATTTTAAATTTCCTGGTAGTGTGGATCGGAGCCTTGGGCCAGGTGACCACAGGGCGAGGAGGAGGCTGGTCTGGAAAATATAGTTTTCAATTCTAAAATTCCACAACCTTGGGGCTGGCAGCCCCAGCCGGCATGACACCAGGAGGGTTCGAAACAGCAGCCTCGCGCTGCCAGAGCGCATGCGCAACCACTGCACTGTGGCATGCCTGGCTGTATCCAGCCAACATACGCACATTATGCTCAGGCAGAGGGTTTCTTGATGAGGGTTAGGAAATTTAGTTTTCGATTCTAAATTTCCTTGGTGAGGGAACGAACCCAAAAAATAAGAACCTGACTCCAAAAACTAGGGTACCCTACGGTTCTTAATGTTGAAGCAACTTGAATCTTGTGAGTTCCGCCTGGGTAGGGGCTAAGGTTCTTAAACGGTGGATTCTTATACAGTGTTTTCACTGTACAGTGGCACAGGCGCTATATGTGTTGCTATAAACGGCCAATTTTCATGCTGCGATTGGGAGGCTTGCCCTGCTCTACCTGCAGCCGACAAAACCTACCTCTTTAGGGTTCCTCATTATGGTTTCTATATATAACTCCTTAAAGCGGTCGGTCTATAGTTTGGGCCACATGCATGTCTATGACTATGACAGGCACTCATCGACGGTATAGCTGTATAGCTCTACCAGCGTAGAGGCAAGCACCGAAGTTGTCGAAGCCCAGGGGACGCGATCCCGGACCCACACCCAATGCATTTTGCCGAAGTCCTGACCTGCGAACCTCCAGGTTTTTTCCACACTGAGGCCTCAACTTCGTGAAGCCCAAGCTGCATTCTCCTTATGGTCCCCCTTGTCAAGATAGCACAGTATACCCGAGAACCCTATTCTAAGTATGTAGGCCCATACATGTGTATATATATATTATTATATATATACATATGTACATGTTGTACACATACATACACACATACACACATACAGACATACATAAGTACGTACGTACACACATACACATGTATACCACACACTTACATTGAACGATCGAAGAGCCACAAAGCAGCAGTCGGCTCAGGCTGCCGAGTGGTGCGCTGAAATGGGCGCAGCCCGGTGCCCGAGTTGGGATTGTCAACAACCGCCGAAGGCAGTCTTTTCCGCAGCACAACCATGTGCTGCTTTCAGGGGTTCTTACGCTTTAGGGTACCTTATGCAGGAGCCCTGAAAATGAGGATCCTACTCTCTGGGTTCGTTGTTCGCACGCTGCCGGTCCTGTCTACAGTCTGGAACTCTCCAATTCAAAATAGTACAGGAGTATTCTATCCCGATGAAGTTTCCACGGGTTTCATGATGACCAGCATAGCTCACGGTGGCCTGCAGAGCCCAGGGTTCTAGCGTTTGGGTTTAGGGCATAGGGTTATGTGGGGCTTGGAAGTTGATAGTTCTCCGTAACCTGGCGTCCGGTAAGAAAGCCTCAGGGGGGTGACCACCACCCGCCCCCCCCCTCCTCTTCCC
>BGNK01000198.1:270284-312546 GCA_003297005.1 Symbiodinium sp. clade A Y106
AGTAGTAGTAGTAGTAGTAGTAGTAGTAGTAGTAGTAGTAGTAGTAGTAGTAGTAGTAGTAGTGGTAGTGGTAGTGGTAGTGGTAGTGGTAGTAGTAGTAGTAGTAGTAGTAGTCGTAGTAGTAGTAGTAGTTGTGGTGTAGTAGTAGTGGTAGTGGTAGTGGTAGTGGTAGTGGTAGTAGTAGTAGTAGTAGTAGTAGTAGTTGTTGTCGTAGTAGTAGTAAGTAGTAGTAGTAGTAGTAGTAGTAGTAGTAGTAGTAGTAGTAGTAGTAGTAGGAGTAGGAGTAGGAGTAGGAGTAGTAGTAGTAGTAGTAGTAGTCATGGGTAGTGGTCTCGACGTAGGAGTAGTAGCAGCAGTGACGTCGTGTACCAGCAGCATGCCTGCGTGGCGTGCCTTGGGGGGGNTGGGGGGGCGTGGTGGTGGTGGGGCTTGGCTGACTGTTGGGGTGGTGGTCACCCCGCCCCGACCTGAATGCTTGGCCACCACCTTTTTGAGAACCCGTTGGAAGTTAGAGTTTGGGGGTCATGGATTTTCGGTTTGTGCCTGGAGCTTCGCAGCTTTGCACTGCAATCCTTAATTCAATATCGCGGCACTAGTTTGAGCAATGCAGCTCCCCAGAAGGAAATGCCAGCTATGAGATCAACCGGCATGGCTTATGAGAACCGTAAGAGCACATTGTTTTTGCCATCCTGACTCTATCCTGCACTGAGCTGGTTTTTCGGTGCACGATGAAACAGGTTGCTAGGGTTTGGAAGTTCGACTTCTTGTTTCTTCTGTGCCGCGAAAGGCTCACACCTCTGTGCATCGAGCCTAGCATGAAGCCCTAAAAAACCACTGCCACTCCGGCGCCGGCACCGGTCCCGAAACCGGTGTGGAATCCATTGGGCGGCGACTCGTCTATAGAAGTGGCGCAGCTGGTCAATAGCGACTGGGTCTGCACGGCGTCGTTTGATGGGTCCATGGCATTGGGCGAGGTCGTACGTCGCTTGACAGACCCAGGCTGCTCGCAACGAGTCGTCTACAAAGCAGTCGGCGTCGCCGTGGCACTGGTCCAGGTTCCAGGCCCTCCTGAGAGAGGATTTGCTGTTGGTCGCTTAGAAGATGACAGCGACAGCAGCGACAACACCTTTGGCGATGACAACGCTGCCGCACAGGCTGCAGGGCGGCGAACCGCCGGTGGCGGCGAGGTTTGGTATGAAGAGCTGCGGGGGCTCGCGCAGGGCATGGAGTGAGAGAGATAGCAGTAGCAGCATGGCACACAGCACCCACATAGCACAGCACAGCACCAGACACAGCACACAGCTCAGCACACAGCCACACACATAGACACAACATGCCCTGAATTCTGAGCCCTAACCCATCAGCCCCAAAGCGCAAACTCCAAGCCCTCCTCCTCAATTTGCAGCTTCGCTTAATCTCGCAGCCTTAAGTCGAGAATCCTGAAGCAGTGTTGGAAGCTTGAATACTTAGTATTATTACCCCTTCAGATGCTTTATGCAATAGTTGATATACCCCCAAACCCTAATTATTCCAATGATTCAGGCGCCTCTCTTGCCAAAACAAGTCCTAGGCTCCCAGGCGTAAGCGATGAGTCCAGGGCCTGAGGACCTTTTATGCTGCGGTGTCCCTAAACCCTAGGCCCTAGGCCCTCAAACCCTAAACCCCTAAACCCTAAACCCTAAACACCTAAGCCCTAAACCCTACTAAATGCCTAAGGCCCTAAACCCGAAACCCTACACACAGAGGTGTCGACGGAGGAGATCAAAGAGTGCTGGGAAGAGTTTGCCCAGGAGCTGGAGCTTTGAGGTGGCAGGTGACTACTCGGATCCCTTTAAAAGCCCCCGGATGTAACTATGTTAGTGGTATCATAAAGTAACATTAGAGTAACATACTCTAACCTTAGAGTTTCACAGTGTAATATTAGAGTAATTATCATACTGTAATGTATCATATATATATATATAGACAGCCTAGGATCCCTCTTCGTTAAAAGCCCGGATGTAACTATATTAGAGTATCATAATGGATCATATAGACAGCGGTCTCAATAGAAAGTAGCTACCAGTAGTGTTATTCCCTGGCCCTAAACCCTATGGCTTCAAACATCACAAAAAAGAGCCCTAGACCAAAAAGAAACCCTAAACCCCTAACCCCAAACCCCTTAACCCTAAACCCCTAGAATCATCCCTAAACCCCTTAAAAGCCAGGATCTTGGCTTGAAGCCTTTAGAGAAGAAGCGCCTGGAGAAGGCGGCGCTTCGAAGTCTCTGAGACCTCGGAAGCTCCCTATAGGGTTTGGTCTTTAGGGGTTTGAGTTCAGGGGTTAGGGTTAAGGGTTTAGGGGTTTTTCGGTTAAGGGTTTAGGGTTTGGGGGTTAGGGTTCAGGGTTAAGGGTTTAGGGGTTTAGGGATTTGGGCTTAGGGTTTGGTGAGGGCGTCTTTGGAGTTTAGGGGTTTCGGGGTTTAGGAATTTAGAGTTTAGGGGTTGGGTCTAGGGGACCTCCGAAGCTCCAAAACCGCTTAATTCAAGAATAGAAATTGAGTTAGAATAGGAGCCCAAGTAAGATTTACGGCACTTGTATATTCCTCAATTCAGGAAGGAATGTACCGTAAATTATGGCAGGAACCCAAATAAGACTTAAGGTATGTCCCTGAATTCAGGCGTCCCGAAGTCTCTGAGACCTCGTGGAGCTCTCGGTGTGCGAAGACCGCTTTGGGGTGTAAAAACTTGCAGGGTGTTGGTGCTTGAGGAGCTTGGCACGAGACGGTTCGGCATACCTTAAACCCTCCAAACCCCCAAGTCAAAAACTCTAGACCTTAATCCCTACACTGTCCCTACACATTAAACCAAGAGGTTTCTACTTCAGGAACCCTTGAGAAGCTCCTCTGGAAGCTGTGGAACCGACGGCGTGCACCTAGAGCCAGACTCTATCGCCTAAATGCCTAGGACCGAAAACCCTAGAGCCCTAAAACCCAGTCCCCCAAAATCCTAAGCCCTACAGCCCTAAAACCCAATCCACCAAGATCCTAAACCCCAAGCCCTAAACGCCTTAACCCGGCCCGGCCTCCAGGCGTGCAGATAGGGAATAGGGGAATGGATCCCTATGATAGTCCCTTAAGGTCCCCTATGGTAGCCCCAATAACCCATGCCCCCATTCCCTACTATGTGCCAGACAGCCAGGCGTGCAGATAGCGCGTTGGGGCGGCTCCCGGCCCTGAAACCACTTCGGGGCCTCGGACGCCTCCGCCTGGAAAGATCGAAAAAGCCGCTCGCATGGGCATGGGCTGTTTCATATACTGTGGCGGGGCTGAAATAATTACTACTACTATTTTTGGGGGTTCCTTATTTTTAATTATAAGTTACAAGTATAGTATAATGGGCCCAAACAACGTATTGAAAGTATTAAGGCTCCTGTAGAGAAGGGTCTCTGTGACCAACGGCGCCCGTAAGGTGTTGGGGGATCTCTTCAAAGGGCTGTGGGGTGGAGGGTTTGGAGTTATTGTGAGAGGCTGGGCAAGATAGGAGCAATGCCTGCGGTCGTGGCCGTGAGGTTTACAGATGGGACTTCGGGTTAAAGGCAGCTATTTTGGGGGTTCCTTATTAGTTCTAATTTTAAGTATAGGACAATGGGCCCAAAATAACCCCAATTGAAAGTCTAAGTACTAAGTCAGTCCGGCTTCAGGGGTCCAGGGCCGAAGGGCAGACTCTAAGCATGAAGCTTCGGGCCTCTGGCGGCCAAGACTTGCTACCACAACATCCCGACTTTTCCCTGTTTGCATGCACAGCGAATCTTTGGGTGTCTTACAGGGTTCTTTTGGACCATCGCCTGCACCACCAATACATGGCAACCGCATCGCGAGTCCCTTAGCTAGGTCGTTGGGTGTGCGCCGGAAAACTTAGTTGATGAAAAAGCGCGCGCTCAGAATCCGAACCGTTCTGGATGGTGGCTTCGGTCTCCGCTTTTCGAACGGCTTCTAGTATAGCTCAAGTAAGTTCGGCTGGCCAAGCCATGCTGAGACACATCCCTGTCTACGAACTCCCTGAAGCCCATGCATGCTGCCCATATCCGAGATCTGCAGCACTCATATCCAGGGAAGTTAAAAGACATTTGAGACTAGCATGGCATCCCAAGATGTCGCCCACACCCAGCTCCAAAATGCTAGTTTGTGAACGCCTAAGCCCACTAGATCCTCCTATGCTGACGCCCAGACCCACCGCAGCTTGAACCTCCACCCCCTCGGTTCCAAGTTCCTGAGCCCCAGACTCCAACAGCCTCAGCCGAAACATGAGCGGCGATGCATCCTCCGCAGCACCGGGTTCCTCCGGGAGAATGAGGACTTGTGTAAAGCGGATCAAATGGAACCCTCCATTTCCATATGTAGATAGTTTCAGGGTGTTGGAAACATCTTCATATATTCTGCAGCATAGTACATTTCCAGAATCACGTTCCCGTCTGCAGACCGTGACCGGGAGTCACAGCTTCCCTGATTTGGGAATGAGCAAGCTTTAGGGTAGGGCTTTAGGCCAACTTTAGGCTGCTAGAGTCCAGCGCTTCTTGGGACTTACTTACTAGTAGGAATGGGTAACCCTGCATTTTACCCTGAATTTTGTTGGGGTTGCTATGATCCCTGCAAAGTCCCAACAGTTAACCTTTAGTTTCCGTAGGATCCTGGACACGTCAGCGCATCGTTGATTTTTGGCCAGCGGTATGCTCGCTGGAGCCCTTCCATGCTGACGGCTTTGGGGGGGTTGGGGTAAACCCAGGAACGTCACCATAGTCCCTGTGAGGCCGTTGTAATATACCAGCAGTAGACTTCAAACATTTCTAAGCACATGGTGGTTGCCGACATGCAGAAGTTAGATGCTGTCATGGGTTGAAGGGCCCATTGCATGGCAGTAGAACGTGGAGGTATTGTCTACTTTTGGAAACTGATACATGACCTGCGACAGAGCGAAATCCTTGACAAGAGTTAGCCCGAATTCTCAATCCGATTTGCGTTGCTTTGGGCTGGGTTTTCGCTGAAGATTCTTCCCTAATCAAAAAACTCTCAAACCCTAAACCCTAAACCCCAAAACCTAAACCCTAAACCCTATAAACTCCTAAACCCTCAACTCCTAGACTCCTTAGACTGCCTAGACCGCAGCCTCAAGCCGATACCGCTTAAGCGGGAACAACGCTTCGGGAGGAAACCGCGCGTGGGCTTGAATACTTCGGCACACGCCTGAGACCTTCTTCGTCAGTAGGGTCTTGAAACTATACGACGGCTTACGACGGCTTGGCCATTCTGACCTGGCATGTGTATTGCTTTCGTATCACGGCATGTAGTCTGATCCGTCACGGGACGGTTCACGGCATCTCTTGTGCTTTTGAGAATCTCAGGAACAGAGAAGCATCATAATAGTCCCTCAGATACAGAGGTTTAGCAGAATTTTGCAGGCAATGAAAGGGTATTATCTCCCAGAGCGAAACAAGACTGCAGGTGTTTATGCTGCAGCGGTCTTGCTCCGTCACAGAAGTCAAGTAGGTCAAAACCCCAAACCCCCAACCCCTAAACCCCTAAACCCCTAAACCCGAAATTACTCACTTCCACGAGCATTTCTGTACTTGGTGTGCCTAAGTTTCTCAGACTTGTGGTGCTCCGTCCCGGTGTGCATTTTCTACGAATATCGCGCGCGAGCTACGACCGGGAATGCTCACGAATACTTAAAGTTCAAGGATTGGGCAGCTAGCTCAACCCCAACCCCAAAAGGGACCCTAATTTAGAGAACTATCCTTATAGAAGCCCTTATAGATTCCTTTAAGGAACCCCTTCAAAAGGGAGAACTACACATGTGCATCACTTCTGCGAAGCATCGGAGCCCTAAACCGAGGCGCTTGGCTCCATTTTGTCTTCGAACAGACGGACGAATGCCCGCATGGCGGCTGCCCGAGCATTGGGAGCTGTAGATTCGGGGGTTAGGATGGTGGGGTTTAGGGTTTGGGATCCAGTCTAGGGCCTGTAAACCTGATCTTCTTTGGGGCTTTAAGGGTTTAGGGTTTGGGTTTTAGGAATTCGGGGTTGAGGGTTTTAGGGCTCAGGGTGTAAGGGCTTCAGAGTTTAGGGTGACGTACGGGTGCAACACTGCAGCGCTGCAAACGCATCCAGGCTCCGGTGGTATCATGCTTTCCGGCTGATCAACGATACAGGGGTTCAGGTTTTGGAGTCTCATTTTCGCACTTCACTTGGAGGTTCATGGGTAGTTATAAGTAGGGTTATAAGTCCCCTAATAGGGGTTATAAGTATAGTTACCCTACGTATAACCTCACTTATCACTACCCATGAACCTCCAAGTAGGCCCTAAACCCTATACCCTTCTAGAATCCCTAAAGGAACCCTTATAATAACTAAGTACCCATAATTATTAAGGCCCCTATAAAAACCCAACAAGGATATTGCAGCCTACCTGGGTCCGAAGGCTGGAAGCTTCACTCCGGAACCGCAACGCCTCGGGCCCTCAATTGAAATTCCGAAAATCCGAAAATCCTGAAGCCTACACCCATATCCTCCAAATTCTCCAGTCCTTGAAGCTTTGTTCTTTAACAATCCTCAAAGCCGGACGGTAGAAAATTCGAGACCTATATCATGATACGATTCAGGCATCGCTTATCTGATAGAACCCTAGACCAAAAAGCCGTACCTGAAGCCTCCCTGAACCCGAGCCCCCTAAACCGAGCCCAGACCCTAAACCCCTAAACCCTATACCATAAACCCCTAAGCCCCAGACAAGAAACCGCACCTTTAAAGCCAGAGCCCGCAAGAGAAGGATCGCACACAGTTCGAGGCCGCGGAGAAGGAGCTAAGGCCTGGCTTTGAGGGTTCTTTGGGGTTGAGGGTTTAGGGTTGCGGGTATTTTATGTCAGGATTGAATACCCCAAAACACTATTCAAATTAGTTGGTGGGGAAACGCCAGGTAGCTTTTGCTGCAGCAAGGATTTGAATGATTTGCGGGAATAAACCCTCAGAGTCCGTCATAGGTATACTATGACGTAATGTAGTGGCTGTAGAGGTATACCCTTTACACTCCATGTAATCAGAGTGAGGTATTCCACCAAACCCTGCTCATGGAAACAGACAAACCCTGATCAATCCCTGAACCCCAGATCCCAAACCCTAAATCCCTAAACCCCAAATAAAAACCTCTACATCCTAAACCCCAAACTCAAAACCTTAAGCCCGAACATAGATCTGCTGTTCCGATCGATTGGTGCCTGTCCGGTCTCAGACCTCGGAAGTTTCGCACATCTTGAGTTTAAAGCCCTGCAGACCTTGCAGAATGGGCTTGGGCAATCCGTTTTCGATGTGCCTATGAGGTCTGGGAGGTCTTCTTGGTAGGAACTTTCCGTAAACTGTACATTTAGTGAAGACCGAAAGTTCCAAGCCCTGAGTTCCAACTCATAGATACCGTCATGCAAAAGCATCAGGCGGTCTTGAGTTAGGACAGCCCCGTCGGAAGGCGCGTGGGAGGCGAGGATGACGTGGTTGGCTGCTACAAGCAGGCGCTTCGTCGCTCAGGGCTCCCGAGGGTTACCATTCGGGCTTGCCGTGTTCAGCGTTTGGGGTTTAGTTAGTACTCGCCTTTTTCCATAATCCTACAATATACGGCACCAAGACAGTTTCCAATTATTTAGGCCCCGGTTATTGCCATAAGGGTTGAGGGTTAGGGCTCAATTCTCCCGTGCTTTTGGATTTAATTGGGATTCGGGCTCAGGGCTCCATGGGTTTTTCGATTGGGCTCCAGGGTACTGCAGTTAGAGGTTTGGGAGTGTTGGGTTTCAGTTTAGGAGTTTAGTTTAGGGTGCTGTTGGGTCAATGTTTAAGTTGTGGATGCGACTCGAAACGTCAAGGCAGAAAGGATGATGAATCCGAAAAGGAATGCCAGAATAGAGCGATTTGGATCCTAAGCCTTGACATATGCACGGCTACGCTCCTTTACCTGTGCAGTGGGGCTGCTCCCAAGTAGTAGGGCTTCCGTCAAGTTCCGTCAAGACATCTATTTGATATGAGTCTACTTCAAGGAGGAGCTTTCTAGCGGCTCTACGATAGACGGAAGGTAGCTTGTTTCGAACATTGGCACCATGAGGACTTCCATGCGTATGGGTCACAGCTCAGGGGACTTGACAGGCTTAGACTCAGACTAGACTCAGAGCTCAGGAGTGAGGACACGACTGCTGCGTATTCTTCGTGAACCGCTCTGTCCAAAAAGGTACTGAAGGAAACAGCCGTATGAAACCCCCAGAACCTAAAAGCCCTAAACCTCGCACATGTTCACCTTTGACACCCCATGCCTTCTCCTCCAGTCGGACTTCGACCCTTACTTGGAATCAAAAAAATCCCGGTGCTTCTCGGTGAGGGTTGTTTAAAACCCCCGGCTCTTGATGCAGGTTTAAGACCTCCTCCAGAATATCTGATATTCATCACCAGTGAAAAGGCATCCAAAGTCCTACAACAAGGAACAGGTTCGGGTTTCCAGACGAAGCCCAGCCTTCCTAAGCCGGTCCTAAGCAAGCTTCAGGGAACCGGACGCAAGCGTTCTGTACACTAAAGCCTCAAGGACCAGGCAATCCAAGCGGATAATATAGGGGCCGAAACAATCTATTCTGACTATTCATCGCAAAGCCCTTGAATTCGTGGTTGGTCCGCCTGCAGCCCCTGAAGCATGAAAGGCCGTTGAGCGAGAGGCCAAAGCAATCGAGAAGGCCCCGAGTAAGGTTTCGGATTTTGGACTTCCACGGTTTCGTGACGAATTCAGTGCTGTGTGGAATTGAAGATGTCCGGATTCGGGCGGTGTCCGCTCATTCTGAGTTTAGGTTTATGCAGCAGAAACGGTGCCCTCGCCTGGAGGCGGTTTGTGCGTTTTTGCTTCCAACCCCTATAATTAGAACCATGAATAGAACCCTTATAGGTTCCTGATAGAATTCTTACGTGAGAATGAGTGAGCACTGTTGAGCTTTTTCTGGCAGCAGCTTCTTCTGCCGCTACGTGGCCGAACGCAAGCTTGCGGTAGTTTGGGGCCGCTTTAGGGCTGCTCGCTTAAGCAGCCTTGTAGGCCTTTCTTTCGGCCGGTTGCTGTTCTTAGGCCACTCCCGTCGTCCAGTCAGGGAGCTTTTTGGTCCACGGGTCTGTAGGGACACGGTTTTCCCCCTGTGTACAGCCCCTCTCGTCTTTGGGAGGGCGCAGGAAGGATGCACCGTCATATCCTTGCTTAAAGGACTCGTTATAGAACGCCCCATAAAAGGCATTAAGGGTTTGGGCGCATGGAAGTCGGATTTCGATTTAGGGCTGCTTACCCAGGGGTACGGAGGACCAGCACTGGCTAAGTGAGTCTTGCAATTGGGCGGAAAGCCCTGAGCGATCAAATCTGAGGGTTGAAGCTGCTAGGCTGCATGTAACCTGAGGCCTGAACAATGCGATGGGCACCGAGGAAAGATATGCGAGAGTCGTCAAGCGGTTTATGACGGCCACCACAAGATTTACTATACTCCATTGCCTCCTTTGCTTCTTGCGGAAATCTAGACTATGGCCTGCCAGGTGACGCATGCCGGGGCCTTAGGCTTTTTGTGGGTCTTGGGTTTAGGGCATAGCGAGCCCTTGGACCATCGTTATAGTATGGGATCCTCAAGGGCGCCTACCAGGGAATTTTAGGGACGTTTGGGGGAGCACGGGTTATAACCCCCCTTCAAGCATCACTAGCGAGCCATGTGTCATGACATAGCCCTGTGTGTGTCTCCGTCCATGTTTCGAGCATAGGTCGTCTTTTTTCAGGAGCATAGTCGAGCGCATGAGAGATTACTAGGTGCTTCTGTTTGCCCATCGTTGCAGCAATCGTTTTCAACCGCGAAGCCATTGATGGCCCAAGCATAGAAACCTAAGTAACTACTACTGACTCATTCGGGTTCCCTAGATTCCTTAGTAAATCTATGCTACAATACACCCCAAGGCGCTATGGCAACTAGTTTGGCACATAATTACATTATTCCAAGCCGTTGAGTCGCTGAGGGACGCCTCACAGTTGACGGCGATCGGCTGGTGAAGAAAAAGAACGAAGAGGCCCAAGCTTCGGGGGTCCTTTAAGGGTTTCTGCAAAGGTTCCTCTATGGAGTCCGTCAAGAAATTCTTTAGGAATTCTTTAAGGGGTCTTTTAGGGCTTCGGGATTGCCGATTACCGAGGCCCGACACTCTAAGATTTAAGCTCTGTCGCTCTAAGCACTGTAGATTTGCCTACTGCAGAAGAGTCTTAGGTTCAAATGTTGTGATCGGACTTTGAGCGCAGCGCCCTTAGGCTGAATGCTCCCCATCCTAAACCTGTCCCAAGACGTAAGACGCTATACCCAAAGAACCCTAACCAAACAACAAACCCTTGATCATGACCGTTATGCCATAAGCTAGGTTCCAGGGCATCTGCAAAGTTTGAGCATGAAATACAGGCTTGAATAATTTGCATTAGATCCCCCCAGAGTCGATAGATAAGTATAAAACGATATCATGGCCCCGAAGCCCGGTCTGATCATGAGGCCACCATGTTAGACCATACAAAACGTTTCCAAAGCCCCAGGTCAACCCATATTCTATGTTGCATAAATCCGTAGTACAAATCCTCGTGAAAGCCCATGGGAACCCAATAATCCCTATCACACACTATGAAACCCTTATAAAGCCTGCACAACCCCACGAACCAAGTGTTGCGACCCCTATATCGGGGGCATCTCGAGGCTCCTGTCTCTCGCCGCTCCCGGTCCAGATCACCACGGGACAGCCGTCCAACGAAGCCATGAAATGAGAAACAAAGGTCGAGGCATTTAGGGCTAAATATGTATCTGTCCATCTATGAGGCTATCTACCTATCTGGCTAAGTATCTTCTCTACCATTGCCTACCCATGTTTCTATGTACCTGCCAATCTCTCTAGCTGCCAATTATCTCCATCTATCTATCTACCGATCTGGCTGTCTATTTGGGCATAAACCGGTTTGGGGTTTCGGGGTTGTGCGGCAAAAGAATTATTCTGTTTTTCGGTTGAATGCCCTGTTTCAATAATACTATTAAGAAATAATATGATATATATTGACCTAACAAAACTATTTTTATCATATTTTTTGAAGATCCAAAGATAAAAAAAAAATCGCACAAGAGAAATCTGAAAACATTCAAAAATTATTACGAATACGTTGACTTGAAATCGGATTGAAAATAAATACACCAGCTATAATTATGGCGTCTTTTTCAACAGATAGAGATCGAAAATGTTCTATTGAATTTCGGAAATCATTTGATTTTGATATTTTATTTAACGAGAATCTAGGAATATTAGGATTTTACGAATAATATGAAATATATATGAAAAATACTAGCAAACAGAATGATTTTTTTTATAAGAATATTATCATTGAAAAACTAATAAAATATCTTAAATTGATATTCTCATAAATATATATATATATATATTCTATTATATATATATTTGTTCTATTTAAACTTAGATCGAAAAATATAATTTGGATATCTTTTTTATATAAACAATTAGAAGTAGATCGCCTAAATAAACGGATTTAGATAAGAATATAATGAGAAATTCGATGGATATTTAAGATGTAAGAGATTTCATATCGATATATCGTCCCCCCCCACGAAAAATCAATGAATTTCGATATGACTATTCTTGAGTTAATGCTCGAAATTAGATAGAACTCTAATTGTATTTTTCATCGGAATCGCGTGCTTTTATCTTTCTCTGAAGATTTCGATTTCGATCTATTAATATGGAATCCAATGGAAGATTCTTCGGCTAAAATGTTTTGTAGCGCATTCTTGAGCCTTAGCATTGCGTTATCGGAGATTATAAATGAATATTTTCTATATCAAGGGAATCGGAAATAAAATAATTGAAAGATCTGAAATGAATAGCTCTCGTAACGAAAGCTTCCGAAATGATAATATTTCGTTATTCGTTCTAACATTTGTATCATATTCAAAAATAAATCTGAAATATATTGCAAAAACGATAAATTAAAGGACCGGATAACCCCATATAAGTAAATCTACGGATGGTGATAAATGAGTTGAATGATCCCTCTAGAGCCTTCCAGAGGAGTGTGTGCGGTGTTGTGTGTGTAGTGCGCGTGTTGTATTGTGTTGTGTGTGGTGTTGTGTGTGTAGTGTGCGTGTTGTGGTTGTGTTGTATTGGGCTGTGCGTGGTATTGTGTGTGTAGTGCGTATGTTGTGCCGTGTGTCGTGTTGAATTGTGTTGTGCGTGGTGATGTGTGTGCTGCGCTGTGTGCTGTGTGTTGTGTGTTGTGTGTTGGGTGTGTGTTGTGTGTGTTGTGTGTGTTGTGTGTGTGTTGTGTGTGTTTTGTGTGTGTTTTGTGTGTGTGTGTTGTGTGTTGTGTGTTGTGTGTTGTGTGTTGTGTGTTGTGTGTTGTGTGTTGTGTGTTGTGTGTTGTGTGTTGTGTGTTGTGTGTTGTGTGTTGTGTGTTGTGTGTTGTGTGTTGTGTGTTGTGTGTTGTGTGTTGTGTGTTGTGTGTTGTGTGTTGTGTGTTGTGTGTTGTGTGTTGCGTGTTGCGTGTTGCGTGTTGTGTGTTGTGCGTTGTGCGTGTGCGTGGCTGTGTGTGTTGTGTGCGTGTGTTGTGTGTGTTGCGTATGTTATTTACATATGAGTGTGTGCATCTCCAAAAGTGGGATCGGTATATTTAAATGTTGTAATGATAGTTGCGTGCTATATGCTATGGGTTATATGACTATTTAGTCTCCTAGAGAGAAATAGTTTCATATAGAATTTTCTTTGGAGGGATGAGGGGTCTCGAACGTGCGTTGCATCTCTTAATTTCTTAGAGTCTTCTAGATTCAACATTTAGCAATAGTTAGAATTTTCTAAAGGGAGGAAGGGATTATAAATTTACGCCGTATTTCTGAGAGCCTGCTAGAATTTTCTCCGAGAGGAGCTTCGAATTTTCCAAGGGGGTCTTCAAGTAATACCTAAGAGGATGCAAATATTGTTCTGATAGCAGTGACGAACGTGAGTTCAGGTTTGGAGAAAAATTCGTTGATTGGCAGAAAGCTATCTCTGGCTGCAAGCCCGTAGATATATAGAATTCAAGAATTCATGGATATCATGAAATAAAAAAGCGAACTAAGGACTGATATCTTCTCAATTTATCAATCGAATTATCGTTATCTTTTCTCATTCTCTCTTCTCTCCTTCTGGTCGTCTTCCATCCGAACTATTATTTTCTTTTCTCGCTCACTCCGCTTTTCTTCTCTCTGACGACGACGACTGTGACGACCATACTAAGGACTTGCCAGCTGCGGATTTTCACCCCAAATCGAAGGTTGGGAAGGATTCAGGCTTGGCATGGTGCGTTTGCCCCCCTACTAGGATTGTATATGTAGGTGTATGCGAATGCCTTAAGTCTCTTTTTCGAATCGTGATCAGATCATTGATCGTTTCCTCTCGATTGAGGGTGTGAATATATACGAAAACCAATTTGAAAATAATGATTCTTGGATATTTTTTTCTACAAGAGAATTTGATTGTAAACTCCAAAATAATTCAGAATTCAGGAATTCTTGGACAATATGATTTCTTCATATTAAGGGTTGGTATCTTCTCAATAAATACGTTTATTCCCTGAATAGCGTCTATATCTTAAAGTCTTGATTCTATATTCTGAATCATATTCTGTTCCTTGATTATTTCGGTCCAATTAGGAAGTTTGCGTATATATGAAGCCTTGATTCTAAATTAAAGATTATTAGATATCATTTTTCGCAACGAGGGGGGGCAGAAGATTCCTAGATAAAATCTGTGCCAACGAAGCTCTATTCCAAAGATCAAGATATAAAATACAAATACTCATTCTACGTATCTATAAAGGTCGTCCGAATCAATGAAAATAATATTCAATATAACACTAGTCTCATTTTGATATCGTATATAAGTTATCAATTTGCATTATTAAGACATAATCATATCTAGATAGAATTAAAATTATATATTAAATCCATTTTGAATCCCTTATCAACAAATTAAATTATCGATCTTTTTATAATTTTATTTTATAAAGAATCAATAATTTTCAATTATGAGAAATATAGAAAGCAATTTTAAAAATTATTGATTTTCGATATCTTTTGATCCGTCTATATCTATAATTACGATTCCAAAGTACCCACCAATTTCAAGAGCAAATAAATAAAACCTCAATTTATTAACTAGCACGATCTTTCGAAACGCACTTTCTATCAAAATAAATATATCGTTTCAATATTGTTTTAGATATTCTATCTTATATATGAATAGAGATATTTTTATTAAATTATTCTTGAAATTTTCTTTATTCAAAAAAAATTCATTATTCAATAGAAAATTATTGATATATAGTAATTCAAATTATTAATTATAATATTAATATTGAGATTGTTAGATTCTTTTTTGATATTCGAAATATTGATATTATTCTTGTAGCAGATTGATATTGATATTAATGATATTATCCTTACCAGGCCGTTGCCATACGCATTGTTTCGCCAATATGATAGTTGTTGTTGTTAGTGGTGCCATTGTTGCCCGTATACCCTTTCAAGGCAGTCTCTGAAATTCTGGTCCAAAACGAGTGCACGGGAATGCACAGTGCATCAAATTGTTTTTTTCATAGGTTGGGCATTGGTCCCCGCCGTCCCAGAGTCGTGCAGTAGATTTGTGATCATCCAGTACTGGAGGAATCACAGTTCGGGGCCCAGCAGACATTGAGTTGTCCAATGAGAGTCTATGTGCCGTATCGCTAACAAGGGATATATGATAGGTGCTATAAGATGCTATAAGTAAGGAATGTCGGCGTACAGTTCAGCACCAGAAAGTGATTCTTTGACACGATATAACGCGGGATGCGTCTGCACTGCAGTGATGTGAGCTGGATCACTGTCGAGCATGCCTCTTTACAATCTCACGTTGCTCAGGATCGGGATGCACAATCTTTACCATGTGTCAGGCTGTCTACGACTTCTTGTGTCTTGGCTTGGGAATCAACTGACAGACATCCTGTAGGTATGTCAGCGCTATATTGAGCTGCCATCCGGCAAGGTTCTGGAGCTCCCTTCATAGATCGAATTCGGACCTTTCTTTTAGAAAGGACGGATAGAAACGCTGCACTTGCAAAACGGTGGCCTCTTCGACCAAACTCCATGCAACTGCCGGACCTCTGTAGCCGGTATGGCATCACGGCTTCTCCACTCGTCCTTGATTCGAAGATATCCCATTTCCACCTACCAACCCAGGTGGCTACCATTCTTGATCAGCGTCAGGAAAATTAACACAAGAAGGCTCCTGGTAGAAACGATACTTAGAAGCATGCAAGTGATCCCTGGAGTACTGCTACCACAGAGGTCCTGCCCCAGCCAAGCTGGTTCCCGGTCCTTCTTAAAGGACGGGAGTCGCATCAAAACAGGCCAGCGTGGAACGCCAGCAGTCGGGTATCTTTTGGGCTTACAGCCTAGGGTTTAGGGACGTAGGGTTTTTACTGCTGTCAGTGTTGAAAGCATGCCTTTCTTGGCCTGTCGGTATCACGTGGCATTTGCTTAGCTTTTCAACCCCGGCCCCAAGCGAAAAAAACTGCAATGATCCAAGTGGCTGACTTCTTGCTAGACCTTTTGCCTAATGTCTCAACTGCAAAACCAGGCACTATCAATCAAGAAAGGCCGCTCTCATGAACGCGCTAATGCAAACCAAGATCCTACTGCCATGTAGTCATAGGCGGCAAGATTCAGGACATGATCCTGAAACTGAAACGTAGGCAACTTCTAGACATTCAAAGCTCTGGATAATGTGACACTTTCTTGCGATCTAAGGCTTCCAGGCTTGGTCCACACATGCGAGGTAAGTCCTTGACTGGTGTTGTTTTAGCGCCTCTTTTCCCAGGTTAGCCTGGTGGTTTAGGGCTTCGGGTTCCAGCTGCATCCGCTGCAGCTTCATGGCACAAGTGCATGCATCCTCGGAGAGAGCCAAATGCGCTGACTGCACAACAGCGGGCCAAAGCCAGGAGCCTGGACTGATACTGAAGGTTTACTGGAACTTCACATGTGCCTGTGCATATGTATGAATGTATACAAACGAGTTATATAGCCCGAAAGCAGCTCATCAACAAAGTCAGCGCGCAGCCCATGGCGACCGTCCCTGGCTCACAGCTCGCACTCAATGCTCTCGCCGATCTCGTTGAGCGTTTTCTGCAGGGTGCCGCTCTGCCGTGTAGAGTAGGGGTCTTCATATGAAACTATAACTATAACGAGGAACCTCAAGATAGTATTGGCAATTATTTAGGCCGCTATATTAATGTTCAGTTTCGGGCTTCCGGAGACAGGGACTGCTTCACCGCAACCCAAGACCGCGGCATGCACAACCATCCTCAAACCATACACCTTACATCTTCCTGACATAGGTGCAGTACGAAGTAGAATAGAGTTTTGGTATAACCTGCACTTTAGCTACAAGCAGGAGCTCTAAGAAATCGTATTGCTAGTTACCAAGGCCAAACATGCTTGAACCCGTAAAAAACCATTGGCCTGTGGCAGATTACAACAAAGAAAAAAGGAAAGGAACCCTGAGGACGAGTATTACTGGTTACTCAGGCGCCCACAGCATGTTCTCTAAACTCTAACTAAGCCTTAAACCCTTAAGGGAACCCTCATAGATCCCTTATGGTCTCCTTATTATGGTAACTTAAACCCTAATCCCTAAACCCTATACTATACATTATATCTTATAGTTTATATTATATTAGATATTTTATTTTTAATATTTTAAGAATTAAGTCCCTCAAGGTATCGGCCTGAAGCTGGTTCACCCTCTTCAGGATCTCTTGATTCTCCTGCCGCAACATAGCCAGGTCGATGTTCCTGCAGAAGAGGGTGGAGACCCACCAAATAGTACTACAGTATAGGTAATTATTGAGGCCCCTATAGTACGCACTGAGCTTCGGGGCCTCAAGGGTCCTTGGATCCCTTCGGGATCCAAGCATCCTCCAGCCTTTCAACTTGCTTTCTGTTCCGATATTCTTGGGTTTAGGGTTTAGGGTTTAGGGGTTTGTTCAGAGTCGGCGTGGGCTGAGGACTCCGGAGAATTCCGAATGCAAGGTCACCCTTAGAGGCTTCGGAAGGAGATCCGGGGAGATCGAAGCCTTCGAGGGTTCAAGCCCGCGAGAACACCTGCAACCTCCAAAAATGTGCACCTGGCGTGCCGGGCCCCAAATGAGGAGCCCACGCACCTTCGCCCCCATGCCACAGACTCTTCCCAAAGCCCTCTGCTTCGATGCGATCTCCCACATGGAGTCTGAAACCCCTACCAAAAAAAGAGCCCCTGCCTCGCAGCGCCCTTCAGGCGCGCGACGCCGGCGACCAATTCTGCAAGGGCTTTTGCCGAGGTTGAGACTGAGAGGTTCAGACCCTAGCCTAAAACCCTAATCTGTATAGATGCTGAGTGGTGCAGGTCAGCAGTTCAAAGCTGTCGGGGTGTGGAAAGCCAAGCATGCCTTACAGTTTATTTTCCAGGTTTTGGGGCTTAGGCTGAAGGATTCCAGCTTCAGGTTGCTTTGAGAGTCGAGAGTTGGCTAAACTGTAAAGTCTAAACCCTATCACACCAAGCCCTAAGCCCTGAATAGGGTTTAGGGTATGCTTATTACTGTGATATGGGGATCATAAGGGCATACTCGGACTATTCAAACTCTCATAAGACGCATCCGAACGCCAAGGCGCCTCGGGCGGAGAGATCTTCAGAGTCTAGCTGCTCAGAGATGAGCTGAAAGACCCCCTTGGCATCCGAGACATCCAGTCCTCGGACGAGCTGGGGGTAGGATCTAGGATGCAGCCTTTCCAATACCTGAAGGGGCGGAGGTCCTTCGAATTAGGGGAATCTTCATCATTTAGGGTTCATTGCAGTGATGATCCTCCGATGTTGGATATACATCAGTGGAGTTGTTTCTGAGAAATGCCGTAGCCATGCTCGCTGGAGTTTTCGGCGTTGGACCTCAGCATATCCGAAATTTGCACGAAATCTTTCCCCAACCCTAACCCGTAACCCCACCCTAAACCCTCATCCCCAAAATCCCAAGACCCCTAAAGCCCAAGAACCCTAAACCCTACAGGTTGCCCTCCCGAAAGGGTCCTAGGTAGGGTTACGGGAGATACTTTCCCAAATCATAACTCTAATTCCGAATCCCTGGATTCTGCCATATTTTCCGTACTTAGGAACCTTGGGCCTCCTACAGTTGATGATATGAATCCTGCGTTACCCATGATCAGGAATATACCAGAATTCCCATAGTCTAGGGCTTTTTAAGGTGATGCAGGATTTGCATCATCAACCCTCAACCCTCAACCCCCAGCCCGGCTTTTCTGCCACGCAGCCCATGGCCGAGAGCCAAATCTGCGGAAGGTTTTGTGGTTTGAGAGCTGAAGTCAGATCTATGGGTTGGGGTGTAGGGTTTAGGAGTTTAGGATTTTGCGCTTTTCGGATTTTACGATTTTAAAGCTGAAAGCAGATTTATGGCTCAGGTTTTACAGCCCGAAGGATTTGGGGTTTTAGGGTTTAGGGATCGGGGTTCATGGATTTCTGGGTTTATGGGTTTAGGTTTATCGAAATTGTTAAGGGTTTGGGTGCCAATAAGTTTTGGCCGAAACGTTTTGAGCGAAACGTTTTGAGCAGGGTTTCTTTTTGGAACCATGTCCTGGAATTGGTAGGGCTGGGGCTGGGCCGGCGCTGGGACTGATCTTTGTTGAGGGTTTAGGGTGTAGGATTTAAGATTCAGGATTTTAAGATTCAGGGTTTAGGGCTCAGGGTTCAGGGGTTAGGGTTTAGGGCTCAAAGAAGCGACCCCACCCAAGCCTCTTCCTGGCAGGCTATAGGCCCAAACCCACTCAATGTTGGCAAGAGTCTTCAACTAACCATGCCACAAGGAAATGCTGTCGGAGGCCCCACACGTTCTGAGACCCGAAGATCGATACATGGCCCTGTACGATGTCGGATTTTGAAGGCTCTGCCTGCATGGAAGGGGTCACATGCATTGGAGTTTCAGCCTCAATCTCGCGTCGGGTTTATGGCTGAGGGTTCAGAGCTTCGAATGCCTCCACTCTTAAGGATTTCGTAGGATTTTAAGCCCGAACTCCGAAACTGCTAAACCCGAAACCCAGATAAAGCGACCCGAACAATCCCGAACCGAGGAGCCTTCATGGAGGTGTCTTCGCAGACTTCCACAAACTCCTCTTGGACTTGCAGCTAAGAAGTTTTAGGGATTTGGGAAAATTTGAGGCTTTGGGCTGAGGGTTCAAATGACGACCGGGAGTAGATTGGCGTTGTAGTGGGCCCCACACATGCATGTCCTGCCAGCACAGACGAGACAGGAAAACTTTGCTTTCAGGAGAAGCCTCGTAGCACCAAAACGAGCGGCAGAAAATGAACTGCGGCATGTCTACAGCAAGACAGTATATACCTCACCTTAGCGCGGGATGTCTCACCACACAAGGGCGCGAGTGGCCGAAGCAAAAAACCCGGTAGCGCCTGTGGCGCGCATTCTCATCTGGGTAGTGCTCTAAATTAGGGTCCCATTTCAAGGTCCCTTCTCATAAGGGTCGTACTACATGTTAGGACCTAAAAAGCGGATCCTGATTTAGAGAACTACACATCTGCTGTGCAGTGTGACAAGGAAAAGCTTCAATGGGGGTTAAGTGTTTTTCTTGAAGGCCTTTTTCCTTTCCGCTGGGGGTCGGAGAGCCACAGGGTTTAGGGTGGGTGGTTTAAGAAGTTGTGTCGAAATTTGATGTCAGCAAGTCACGAAAAACAGGCTTGTACTCAAGTCTGTACCTCGTTCTCTCTCTCTCTCTCTCTGTCTCTCTGAATAAAAACAAATGAACATAGTAGTTTATAATCATATTCCCTGTTACAGCCCAGCAAGTGCCGCCCCAAAAAACAACTCCAGGACTCTCCTCCATGTCCAGGCGTCCACTGCCATCCGAGTCTGCCATGTCAAACAAGGTCTTGATCTTCCTTCAAAGGAGGGTTTAGGGTGTAGGGTCTAGGGCTTTAGGTTTTTAGGGTTTCGGGAATTAGGGTGTAGGAAATATTCGGGTTTCGGAGTTAAAGACTTTGGATTCGGAGGTTGGGGTTAAGGGTGTGGGGTTTAGGGGTTTTCGACAGCTAGACTTGCAGTTCTCAGTCGGCAAGACTTTTCGCCTTCCCATCTGCCATCACCGTGTCTTGGGTCGACTTTCTGATGTTCTGTGCACAAGCAGCTTAATCCGAAACGAAACCCTCGTGCAACGTGAGCGATCTACGAAGTATTGCTACAACACATGTCAGGCACCAACTAAGGCTTAGATTTGCAGCGCTGCGCTCCACGTGTGGCCTTGTGTGCAGATTCGAAGATCTTTCCCGCTGCGTCCTGAGCAATGGTAATGGTGGCTCCACGCCATTATATTATGGGGTTTAGTTTAGTTTAGAGCTAAAGAATGGGAATTTCAAGTTTCAGGGTCGGGCTGGTGTACAGGTTTCGCAAAGCGGATTTGTTCTGCCAGGTGGTGGTGGTTGCAGCGGCTGCTTCCGTGTAGTATCACACACTAAACCCTAAACCGTATAAACCCTAAACCCCTAAACCCTAAACCCTAGCTCTTCATGCCCAGGTGCTTCAACTCGGGACTTCAAATCCACTACGCTTGCCGGACCAGGTTACGGTATGAAGCAAATCGACAGCCGAATGCTGAAGTCCTACACCCCAACAGACCCCTCATAAGCAGCCTAGGCCATGCGTAACCCAAATGGACCATATCAGCCTAGCTTCTGAAGGAGCCGTGATCCTAACACCTTCGTTTAGGGCTTAGGGTGTAGGGTGTAGCCTAACACCTTCCACGCGACGGAAATGCTGCCAAGCATCAGCATGATGGTGTTGTCCGTCTGAGCCACTTTCATCGTCTCCTGCTCGTTTTGTATGGCAGCTCTTGAGCATTTGGGATGCGTAATATAGGGGCCTTAATAATTAGAACAGGGTTTTGGGGTATATTATATTATAATTATAATAAGGAACCCCCCGATATTATAGAGCCCTTATAGTATCCCTTATAGTAACCCTTATAGACCCCTTTAAAGGAACTCCGAAAATTAGGGTTCCTTTAAAGGGTTACCATAAGGGTACTTTCAGGGTTCCTTTAAAGGGGCTCTTTGAAGGCTTGGAGTTTCCGAAAATTCGGGTTACCTTATTTTGGGGTCCTTAGAATAAGGATCATACTATTTAGGGTACTATATTGAGTCCCATACTTTGGGAAACTCCCGTATGAACCTCACCGACTTGCGTACACAAGCCTGGCTAAGCCCTAAATCCACATTGTCGAAGTTTGGAACCCTCAGGTGCACACTTCTAGACCCCAAGAGACCAACCTTCTGCATCGGCCTTGGTCTGCTGGCCTTCCAAGAGAACACACCAAGGGATAAAAACCACACTCTTACGAAGAAGCATGTTGGCGTCGGAACAACCTGGACCTTCAGCCACAGAACTCTCCGAAGCTGTCAACCGAATGTATGGCTCCTGGATGAACACGCCGGTGATGACCATGACCACGGCAAAGCCTGTGCAGCTCAACTGAGATTTTCCATGCACAAAAACACCTTGCAGGCAACTGTGGCTGGACGTCTGTGTGCGGTGAGCTCAGGCACTGTCTCTTACTCGACCCTAAACCCCCCCTCCCCTTAATCCGAAACCCCGAACCCTAGATCCTCAGTTCTTAGCGCTAACTCCTGATTCTAACAGGGTTTAGGTATACCCATAAAGTTTAGGGGTATACTATAGGGGCCTTAATAATTAGAATAGGGTTTGGGGCCCCTTATACTATAAATATAATAAGAAACCCCCACAATGGTATAGGTAGTTAATTATTAAGGCCCCTATATTGCTATACTTAAATAAGGAAGCCTAAGCCCCAAGGTACTCTCAAATACCTGAAAGCAAAGACTCAGGAAGGTGAAGCCCTGACAGGCCCAGCTAAAGCGAACACCGTTTAGGGGTTTAGGGTTTTAGGGATTTAGGGTTTAGGGTTTTGGGATTTTGGGTTTTAGGGATTTAGGGTTTAGGGTTTAGGGTTTTAGGGTTTTAGGTTTAGGGATTTAGGGTTTAGGGTTTAGGGTTTAAAGCGAACACTGTTTAGGGCTTAGGGCCGAGGCTTCGGAAGCATTCCCAGTATGTGTTAGTTGAAGAGGTTACTATAAGGTTGCTCCGAGGTTGCCATAAGGGGGTACTTCTTCAAGGTTGCAAACAAGGTACTGGAATAAGAGGTTGCATGCCTTCAGAACTTGCAACCGTCTGAAACACTTCAAGGGACCTGTTCGAGACAAACAGAAGACTGGAGCTATCTGGAAGTGCTGTTCTGGTCCCAGGCTCTCGGCAATAATGAATATGGAAAAGCATGTAAACAGAAAATCTGGTCGCTGTTCCGGTCGCGATTGTAACCTGCGATCCGCAAGCGCACTCCTCAAGAAGCTGACCCTTCACGAACCGTTTTGGGCGTCTTAGTATTTGAGCGACACCACGTACCCCAAAAGCCACGGCTGAGGAATCGGCCAATAAAGAATTTGTGCATCAGGCCAAAGATAAGGTAGGCCTGCCGCGGATGCTTTGTCGGGTGCTCGAAGGCCCCTGAAACCCGCGACACTGCTTGGAGCTCCAAGCCGGACTCTCCTGAGTATGACCCGTCAGCTGTGTCGGGGCTTCTAGCCTCTTGCTTAGCCCTGTCAGTCTTATCTACACTGTAAAGGCTCCTTAGTTTTAGGCTGCTTGGCGCTGCATGCTTGGCAAGGTACGAAACACTAGTGCAAACGGTTCCGGGATCTATCGCCACCCTAGCTGTTCCTTTCAAAAGACAACCATATGGATCCAAAGTTCTTACACTGGTGGGCCAAAGGACCTGAGACTTCGAGACGGACACAGATTTGAGCAGCCCCCACGCACAATGACCTCGAAATTCGGGTTGTAACTTCCCACCGTGCCTGGATCGCCAGCGTTGCGTTTCGAATATTCGCATTCTGTTACCTGTTATTGCTGCATCACACCCCTGCACATGGATGACGAGTACTCTCATTTCCACTCTTGTGCTGCGCTCTGTGTTGATCCTGCCCTGAAATCTTGAGGGTCTGGCTTAGGATTCGTGGTTTTGGGGCTGCGACCTGTCTTCTTCGGAATGGTAGGGTGTAGGCCTTTGGAACCGTTGGAAGATCATCGGTGCCCCAACGAGGCCCTGAACTGCGTTCTTGTTAGGGAGTTTAATTTAAGTTACCATAACTGGGGTCTATAGTAACTTAACATGAACTCCTGAACAAGGACCCCAAACCTAAACCCTAAACCCTAAAACCCCTAAACCCCAAAAACCTCTGGGCTTCAGGGCTTTACATCGAAGCCGACCCCACCGCGCCCTGCCTGGCTGAAGTTCGTGACCATCACCCTGGTCACCTCGGCCGAAGCTACTGTAGGGCCTGAAATAAGTAGATAAGGTTTTGGGGTATATTATACTATAATCTAAGCAACATCGTATTGGTAATTCTGAAGGCCCCTATAGTAACCTTGCAGGCTGCTTCTTTAGCACTACGGGTTTAGAATTTAGGGTTTCGGAGTCTTAAAGCCTTTGCTTATCAAGACTTTGGGGTTTTAAGGTTAAGGGTTGAGGGTTTTGGGGTCTTGAAGCCTTTGCTTACCAACCAACCATGATGCCTCGTATTTAATGCTCTTGGCTTGTCAGCCTCTGCGCGCATGCGCCAAACTGAGGCACGGGCAGGGATGAAGTTGGCGAGCGTGATCTCAAACATCCTTGACTTGGACAACGAGAGCTTGGGGCTTAGGATACGGAGTACTTGGGTCTAAGGCCCTGGGGTGCTGGGTTCTTTTCTTTACATCACTTCTTCGGAGCTTGGGACTTCCGAAGCCCTAACTGGCGCTTGCATTCTCAGCCCTAAACCTGAATTCAAAAAGCACTGCTTTTGGCTGAGCTGCGTGAGCATCGACCGCGAGAATGTGCCGTAGTAGTCGTAGACCTCGTTGTATCGATTTAGGGCACTATGTTTGCGTCTTCGGGCTTGAAGTCTAGGGTCCAAGGAACCGAAGCCCGATGCTTCGTGTCGGATAGGTATAGAAGCCCGAGCCCCTAGATGTAGGGATAGGTGCGTAATAGGGTCTAGGGGAGCCTATCCCTAGGCCTACCCCTAGCCTAGCCCCAGGCCTGCCCCTTGGCACCCTAGCAGCCTTAAGCCGAGCCCTCGGCCTACCAGTAGGCCTACCCCTAGCCTAGCTCTAGGCCTACCTGTAGGCCTGCCCGAGCCCTACCATAGCCTAGACCCAGGGCTTCTATAGGGTCGGATATGGGTGTGCAAACGGGTGTAGGAGTGACAATGTTTTTTTTCAAGCCTCAGAGACCCTGTCACTGAACCCTCTCCACCTTCAGCTTGTCTCCCGGCCAGTTGTCGTCCAAAAAATATGCCTTGGACGGCTCATTGAGGCTTTTGCGCGCACATGGGAAGTTGCGATTCAACGGGGCCCTCAACTCTGCAATTCTATTGCTCGCCCAGGATGTAGTGAAAGTTCAGGGGTTGTGCTTTAGGCTTAGGGTTCAAAGATGGGCGACGGGTGAAAGAAGGTCTGGATCCAAAAGGTGCAGGCTCCGACAATCTCCCAAATCCCTCGTACTCGTTACCTCGTGACAGGCTGCCTCCAGGACGGTGGCCATGACAAGGGACAGCATCATTTGCACCTGGTCCAGGCGGCACGATGACCTACACTATAGCCCCGCAAGCCTCAGGTTCAAAACTGTCGAAGCTTGCTTCCGAAAGCTATGACATGCCTCAAGAGCATGCGAAAATGCACGCAGCAAAGTGGCGTAGCAAAATCATCTCGGTGATGCTATTTCTGAGCCCTGAACTTCACCATGTTCTTGCACGGTAGCCAGCACTCTGAACACACAGGGGTTCGTTGGGTCCTGCCCCGACAATGGAACCGTCCAGAACAGGGCGACTATTAATGGCCCGAACATACCTGTTTCTAAGCATTCTTCAACTATTACTGAGTGGGGGCAGTATGAAGGGCTTTGTGTCTTCAAGCCTGACGTACGAAGGCCTTTCCTTATTCATGGGGAGACCTTTGTATAATTTCGTCACGTATTAGCAGCTGCAACTTCTGCAGACCCTGAGTTACCCAAACTACACAGCACAAAATGCATACAGAAAGACCCTACATAGCACACATCACCCTACCCCAAACCCAACACACCCAATATGCCCACAAAACTCTATTCGACTCTAGAATAGAAAGACCCAGTAAATCAAAATCGGCCGTAAGTACTACCCATCCATCGCCAAGGGGCCACGAGTAGGAGGATGCTGGACCAAGCGAGAGCGGCCATACTGCCCTTGATGGACGTGAGCATCCTTGGTGTTTTCGGGCCGTTTAGGGCTTAGGACATCCTTGCTCTTTCTTGGGCGGTGGGGGGGGGGGGGTTTCTACAGCCCACACACCAAACCCTTACACCCTCCTTTGTACATAAAAACAGGAAAAGGAGGGCATAAGGATTNAGCTATGTGGCCTTTTAGGCGTGCGGGTGTCTTGTGTGTGTGGGGCTTTTTAGGTGGTCGGCCTTCTGTGTTTTTTGTGGGGGGGGGGGGGGGGGGGGTTCTACAGCCCTAACACCTAAACCTTACACCCTGCACTGTACCATAAACCACGTAACGGATGGCTCAAGGATTTGAGAAGTGTATGGGGGGTAGACTTCGATTCAGGGTTTGCGGAACCCCAAACCCTCAACCCTAAACCTAGATTGCTGCCCAGGTTTCTAACTCTGGGCTCCCAGCAACGCATCAGAAACCGGAGAGGTGCAAGTCGAGCACTTCTTAATGGCCGTCGTCTTGGGAACCCTTGCTGTTTCTGACTTAGGATTTGGGAGTCTTTGCGGTGTGCGGTTAAGGCCCAGAAGCCGCGTGGATGCAGGCCCGAGGCCAACCCAAACACGAAAGCCAATACAAGATAAGGATTCGGTTCTGTAACAAGAGACCCTAAAACCCCCAAAGCCACGACCCTAAGTTTAGTGCCCTGAAACCGCACAAGCAAGGCACAAGTAGAGTGCATCGTACTTTTCCAGGATTCGCACTAGCCTCACCTGAGGTCCAGGGCTTGGAAGGTCAGGATTGCTGTAGGGGCCTTGATCATTAGAATAGGGTTTGTGGGGCCCAGTATACTGCAATTATAACAAGGAACCCCCATAATAGTATTGGTAATTGTTTAAGCCCCTATAGCACTACTTTTAGGGTTTGGTGGTTGAGTGGTTAAGGGCTTAGGGTTTGGTGCTTCGAGGTTTGGGCTTTCGAGCTTCTGGTCTAAATTGAAATTGCACCTACTTTTTTGTAGGTTCTGATAATAAACCTCCATATGGAATTTATAGGGACCCTACACCAAAGTATTCCCTGGTAGGTTAAGGTAGGGTGATGTGATAACAGGTTTGAAGCTGCTTTCGGTTTGGGAGCTACTCTGCGCCCGACTGCTTAAGAAGCTCCCGGCTTGCGTGAACGCGGCACATGCAAGTGTGGGGGGGCTTGGCGGTGGGAGTTGGAATTGGCGCTTTTGGGGTACGTAATACTAAAAGTTTATAGGGACTCTAAGGGGATGCTATTGCAAAATATTCCGACACCTTCAGTACTCGAGAAACGTGCCTAACCACGTGGCACAGTTGAAAGCCTAAACAGGACTGTTGCCATGATGTCGACTTCTATTTCTTAAGGAAACACTCTTCTTCCTGAATCAAGCACTGGAGCGACTATGGACAACCCGAACCGCCCACTACAGTTACAGCAGTGGCCAAGTCAGGCCCTTAGTGCTTCACTCGACTCGAGTCGACAACCCGAACCCGGACCTTTGCTGCAGGTCTTTGGAATTGTGGGTCTTCAAAAATGGGGCCTAAACTCCAAACCGCGCCCTATTCCCAAAAGGGCTCCCTCGGAACCCTCTGCCTTGGTGGCTAAGGTTTAGCTGCCGGCGGCGAGCTATATAGACATAGTTACAACCCGCGTCAGCCGCTCCGGCTCCCACCCCAAAACCCTAACTGTCGCGGGCCTTAAGCATCAAAATTAGGGCCTTGGGGTACATTATAGCTATAGCATGATATCAACATGCACCTTCAGGAATCATGTTGGTACTATGCAGGCTTCCATACTATGGCCCTACGAGCACTGACCCGCGAGATCTCCGTTCATCTAGAGATGCACACCGATGTGACGAAGAAACAACTTCACCAACACGTTTTAGGGTGTAGGGGTTGGGGATTAAGGGTCCAGGGTTTAGGAGCATCACAAAGCTAGCAAGTTCCTGCCTCCACCAAATCACATATGCATGCAGACCGGAAGCAGCAGATCCGAGTCTCCAAGTTTTCCAAACTCACAGGAGCCGACCTCTTTACCAGATCCTGCATCCGAGGAACCACCCGGCCAAGCTTTACCAATCGGAAGAGTCTCAAGACCATCCTCGGAAGGAGGATTTGGGGCCTGGGGCTTGTGGCTTAGCACACTCTGACAGTCGGATTGGTTCTGGCTCTTATGTAAGAGGGCTTTGGGGCATTGGAGCTACAATTACGTAAGTGATCTTCAGGAACAGTATTGCTGATTATTTGTGCTTGCATATTAGGAATTACGACCACAGTAACTAGCTGTTTGGGCAAATCGGGGGCAAAGGATTGGAGCTGAGGCAACTGAAGCCTTTGCTCAGAGTTACGAAAGCGGGGCTCCTACATCTAGCCGGGCTGTTGTTCTGCGTCGGTCCACGGCGAAGTTTTTGAAGGTTCTCTTGTTTCATGGTTCGCGGCTGACTTTGTGAGGTCTACACAGGTCTTGGGGTTCGCAAGGAATGAAGACTCGACCATATTGCACTGGTCATTCAAAGCCCCAGCCTCGTGAACGTAACTCACTAGATAGCTTTGTACTTTCGAAGTCGTTTTGAAAGTCCGAAATCAATGCCTCACTCTTATCCCAAGCAACCATACAAATTCCAACATTCCGAATGCCCAAATTCCACAACCCCTAAGCCGCAACCCCAGAGCCAAAACTCTAAACCCCAACAGCCTGGAAACCAAAAGGCAGCCGAGTGACGGGTCAATCGGCAGGGACTCCGATGTCGTGCTTGTCTCGAGATACCAGACCTCGGTACAGAACTGTGGCTCGGGGTTAAGGGTTTGGGGCTTAGGGTGTGTAGGGTTTGGGGTGCTCTGAGCTGTTGTGGATTGGTGAGCGCAATTTGGGTGTTATTCCGAAATAAATTCGCCGTCCTCGTGCTTTTGCTGTTTTTGCGATGGTTTTGGGCGAGCTAGGTGCTTAGGTGCAAACCTAACCCCTCCCTCTTCAGCCGTAGGGCCCAGCTTGAGCCCTGGCTGATAGGGTTTAGGGGTTCGAGATTACCTTTCAATCCCGAGGTTTCTTTGGCGACCGATTGCAGCTTGGCCACGGCGACGACGAGGAAGTCCAAGGAATTCCACATGTCCTGCTCGAGATCATGAGACTTCTCTATTAAAAGTCAGTAGTATTGTTTTCACTATTGTTATTACTAGTACTATTGTCAATATTGGACGAGTATGAGAACTATTGTTATTGTTGTTTGATTGCTACTACCAGTATTACTGTTTTGCTATAGTGTCGAACACCGATCCTCAAAGTAGGCTGCAGCCCCTAAACCCCACATCTCAACCACTACAAATGTTGCTAACAATCACTACACCCCAACATATCTCAGCCGAAACCCAAAACGCTATAGCCCCAAACCCGAAACTCCAGCCAAAACTCTGCACCCAAAGCCTTAAACCTTAAACCCCCCATACCCGCGACCCAAAACCCCTAAGTCCTCAGCCCTAGGATCAGACCGGTCCATGGGGTGCAGGGAGCGGCACCCTCCGTGTCTGGTGGGGAGTGCAGGAAAGCAGAACCCACATCTCGACGCAGCATCGCAGGTCTGACAAAAGTGCAGGCAGGGCCCACAGCTCCGGCGGCGGGGTCGTGATGTAGAGCTTGCGGCCATCAGAATTTTGCCGCCAGAGACGCACCAGCGGTTGTTGGTTCGGCCGTCCTGTCAGGCAGATGCAATGGTTTTGTGTCGCTCGACACCCGGCGGCGCGCCTCGTGGGGTGTATGAAGGCTTTGCAAATCTGCGAAGCCAGCTTTGCCAACTGGAAGACCAAGCAAATAAATGTAGTTTGGATCCTTTTTCTGCCATCCAAGATCCAAGGCCATGGAGTGATCAAGCGGCACCTGGATTGCAGCACACACGGAAGGCAGCAGACCCATCGGGCCAATCGGCCTTGGCACACCAGCGCCATTTGGTCCCCTCCGAGTCCTGCCAGAGCCACCAGCCTCAGAATGGAGGGCACAGGTCGCAGCGAAACTTCGCGAGTTCATGAGAAGCCGCCTATCTGTTCGAAGACTTCGTTTTGGAAATGAAGGGGGAGAGGAAGGGTAAAGGGGTGAGGAGTGGGAGGGATGGGTGGGAGAGGGTGACAGGGGAGAGGGACAAAGCGTAGTAGGAACAAAGACCCCCCAAAAACAACCGAGTGGGAAGGCGAAGGGGCGGGACCCGCTCGCGCAGGGTGTGGGGGGCTATGGTGGCGGGACGGACGCGAGGAGCGAGAAGGCAGGGACAGTGCCAGTGCCGAGAAGACACTGGGTGGTGGGGGCTGTGATGGCGAGACAGATCGCGCAGTGGGAGGGAGGAGCGGAGGCCTGGATTCCGGCAGGGTGGGGGGAGGGAGGAGCCGTGCGGTGTGTGTGTGAAGGGCCGTGATGTGCGGGCTTAGGCGAGGAGCTGTGTTCGCGCGTGCGGTGGGGGGCTGTTACTGCGCGTAGTGTGGTGCGCGCGCTGGACTTTGGGTGTGTGAAGGGAGTGGGGTGAGGGGGGTGAGTGCAGGGCTATGAGGTCGGGCAAATAGAATATATAGAGTGTTCCATCTTAGCACCGCAATATTAGTCTTATTATTTCAGCGGTCTCCTGCTAAACAAGAGCAGCCACAGTATTCTTTTGCCGCCCCACCCACACAAAGTAGTATTATGTCTAGGAGGTCAGGCGAGGAAGAAAGGGAAGAGAGCGCCCCCACAGGATCACTACTGTTGTTTCAACGGTCTCGTGGAAGAAGAGAAAGGAAAAAAACAGGGTGGGGCTGCGGAGACCCGCAGGAGGCTTCCCATGCAGCTGGCAATCTCCAAGCTCGTGTCTCGGCACTCGAAATGGATAAGATCGTTGCTGGTGCACAGATCCCTGGACGGGCTACGGATCACCGTCCGCCGCTGGACTTCACCGGGAAGAGCTGCGGAAGCCGCCACCGCTTGAAGCAGGGGCTGCCTCTGTGCTGGTCGAAGTACTCATAGCAGCCTGACAGTCCTCTTCAGCTGTCGCGGGCAGGTGAAAATAAATCAGCAAGGCACCTGAAGCGGAGCGGAATCTGTTTTTAACCGCTTAAGGTCTCGTCCGCAGCTCGTGTAAGGGAGCCGTCACGGTGTCAGTCCCGAGTCGCCATGTCTTGAGGTCCTCTGAAGTGGCAATGGGAGCCGTCGGCTGCTTGCGATTGCTGAGGACCCAGATCTTCTCTTTCAGACGGAAGAACAAGTGCTGCTCCCGGCGGTCGCAATGCCAGTATATGCCCCGCTCATCAGAATAGGGATAGAAATACGCCTGAAACAAGCTGCTGGGCTCATGTTCTTGCGGGAATGTGGTCCTAAACACTTTGTCTTTCATCTGCGCCACTATGGGATTCTCCATGGCGCGTTGCATGGCGACGGGCGGTTTTAGAGGCTCTGTGCTTTAGAGTTTGTCTACTGGTTGATGTACGGACCTTTTCTAATTTGGGTAGGGTTTGGGGGCACATTTGTTCGCGTGCTTCCTGCACCAAACCCTAAACCCCGAAACCCCAAACCTCCCGAAGCCCCGAAACCTCAAACCCTAAAACCCCTAAACCCAAAACTTTAAGCCCTACATCCCAAACCCAAAGCCTTCAACCCTACCCCGGAGTCCAAGAAGAAGTAGTGATAGAACACACTGAGCTTCAGGATGATCTCCTGAGATGTCTAGACGTTTGGGCTGCAGGGGTTCTTTAAAGGGTTCCTAAAAGGGTTCCGATTAGGGTTCCTGTATGGGTTTACCGTTTAGGGAGATTTTCTCTAAAGGGGTAACAAAAAGGATTCAGGCTTTTCGAAAGGCCCAAGGTCCAGGGCCAAGGTTGAATGGGTTGAGGCTCAAGCTCGCGGCAGGGCCGAGTGTAGCGAAGGAATGCTGGTTTAGGGCTTAGGCTTCAGGATTTAGGGTTTAGGGTTTAGGGTTTAGGGCTAGGGTTTGGGGTTTCGGGCTTCCAGGATATCTGCAACCGTCTATTGTTTGCCTGGGAGTTCGATGCTTCGATATTCAGCTTGGGAGGGTAGGGCGGGTTTTCCTGGAGGCATTAAGGCAAGGCCAACCACAATTCTTCAAATCATAGTACAGGAGCAATGCAAAATTGAATAATTAGTAAGGGTAGGAGGTATTTGCACTATAGACTATGGCTGTACTAGGAACTAACAGGAACTGTCTGAAATCATATTGAAGTATTTAAAAATTCAGGCCCCCACTGTACTACACCCTCCATGCGACCATCGGATATCCCTTTACGAACAGACTTGCGGCAGTGGACTCTGAAACCTAATGCGCAAACCTTGCATTGCATGTCTGCGCGTCGCTCTTCCATCCTAAACCCTAAACCCTAGACCAGGCCGGGGTTCAGCCGTGAAGACGATCCCAAAGAAGAGCCTGGGCTACATGAAAGGAGCTTCAGAACTAGAGGAGGATTTAGGTTTGAGGTTTAGGGTTTGGGGTTTGGGGTTGTGGGTTTCCGGTCAGGGGCTTGAAGTTGAGTACGAACTCAAGATGCAAGTCTTGCGGTTTGGAGCTCTCGGCTTGGCATCGCTTTCCGGGCGGACAAGTCTGCAAGCTTCAGAGGCATGAGCCCTTAGCGTCTAAAGGATTTGATGATATAGGGGCTTTAATGATCAAAGTAGGGTTTGGGGGGGTATGTTTCAGTATAATCGAGAACCCGAAGGAAAGGATAAATATTGGGAATTATTCTGGCCCCTACCACGACTGGCGACTTTGGGAGTCGATGGTCAGTATGATTACGCCCGTGCTGTACTGCAACATCTGGAGGCAGTTGGTCGTTGCATCCTTGCGGACAGCACGAGAGGGGCCACGGAGACTGCTATTTTCCACATGGGGCTGCAACGAATTGGTGTGGCGAGTGAGCTACAGTGCTGCAGTCTCATGCTGTCTTTTGCCACAACGAAACATGAAAGGCTCAGCACAGCCCTCTCTGGTGCGTACGCACTTAAGACTGTGTTTAGGTGTCATCGGATAAAGCTCAGCTGCGTGTGCCTTGCTCGCGCCCTAATATAGAAGCTTGAATCTTTGCCACTATGGTCCTTAAGGTTTCCAAATATCAATATACTATGAACCCTAGTCTACTCATTAAGGCCTAAGCCCTGAAGCCAAAACCCTTAAATTGCGACCCTAAACCCTAAACCCTAGTCCCTAACCCCCAAAACCCTAAACCCTTTGGGATGTCTTTGCCAGAAGAACTCGAGTCCCCAGAAGATGTCGTAGACCCCAGGCCAGCTTTCAATGGCAGGGCTGCTGATGCCTCGGAAGCTTTGGGTGTGGGCTCTTTGGCCTAGGGCTTTAGGGCTTGGAAGTCCGGTGTTTGGGCTCTTTGGCCTAGGGCTTTAGGGCTTTCGGGTTTTGGGTTTTGGGCATTTAAAGTTCGTACTTGCTTCAAGGGGTCGAGGAACTTGAAGGGCTTCAGAAGATTTGGGGCAGAGTGAATCAACGGATAACAATCCAGAACCCATTTTCGTGTTCTGAGGTTCAGGGTTTTGGGGTTCATGGTTTAGGCCTTGGGGTTCAAGATACCCTGATTGTTTAGAGCTCTGCATTCGGAGCTTTTTGAGTAGTCTTCCCCGAGGCTGCATCATATAACTTTACCCCCAGACCCTGCTCTACACATTATCGCCCATCTATCATAGAACCCAATGAGGTCGTAACCTTCACAGAGCCCTTAACGGAGCCCTCAAAATACTGGCCACCGATGTTACGAGAGCTGCTGCGGTCCGAAAACCCAGGATTAGTGCTTCAAAGTCAGACCCAGGCCCTACCGTAGGGGCCTGAATGATTAGACTGCAGTTTAGGGGCACAGTTCTGTATTTTAATGATTAGACTGGGGTTTTCGGGTGCAGTTTTGTATTATGAAAACGAGGAACCCTTAGGAATACGATTGAAAACTAGCTATTTCGTCCGCTGTATTAGCAGAGCGCTGCCTGTGCCCGGAGCCCCGAACCCGGCAAGAAAAAAGGGTAGACTCCCTGCGGCTGCGGCACCGGGAAAACCTGGGCAGTTGGGTCTAGGGTTTAAGTTTTTGGGCTTGGGGTTTAGGGTTTGGTTTTTGGGCGGTGTTGGGGGCATGAGACTGAGATTTTCGGCGTTGAAATGATTGGTTCTATGCTGTGCGACTCAGAGTTCGGGGCCGGATGTCATTCAGTCTCGTCCAGAGTCCAATCCCTGTAGAGTTAAGGCTTGGGAGCGAAGGGTTGAGGTGTCGAGTTGGGGACGTCTGGGCAGATTTGCGGGAAGGATGGGGCAGTGTGGCCTAATCCAAGTCTAAACAAAGTAGTACCGAGCCGCACCAGAGCCTGGACAGCTTTCGTGGATGGTGTTGTGTTGATGTTTCTCTTTGTGATGAGTGCAAATCGCCCACCAAGTCAGCGCTGTTGAGACTAGTCTCGTCATGACATCATGTTGAACTTCGCAGCAAGAGGTGCTTCCATGCGTGAAGATATGAGCATGCCCATCTGCCATTGCATAAACCCCCAGACGTGGAATAGCCCCCACAAAGCACACGGCCAGAACACGTAGGAAGCCTCAGAAAATGAAGGACCCGATGTAGCGGCAAGATCTTGACTAATTGTTATGCGGATACCGAAGAGAAGATCCGTGAATTTTCTGCCAGGGTGCCCAAGTTGTAGCCGGTGTCAAGACCATTGTACTCACTCTGCAGCGCCATGACGAGCGTGTTCAGGCAAATCCTTGCCAATGCTCGGTTGAGGGTGTGGGGCTTATGGGGATTGTTGGCCAAGTCTTCCAGGGAGAAACCGACAATCCTGCGCCGATCTTGAACTTTGTGGCTGTTCGAGTTTGAATGGGAGGGCCTCACCGTCTTTGGCGGTAACATTCTTGAGGGGTTTGGGGACTGGGGCGTTAGACCTCAAGAGCTCAGGCTCTTGAGGATATTGAACAGGTCTAGGAGCAAGTGATACTGTTGATGACAAAAATCCTACATTGCCCATTCTAGCATAATTCCCATAGTCTAGGGTCATTAAGGTCATGCAGGATTTGTATCATCAACCGTATAGCTAACGGAAAAGCCATAGGAAACCTTGCGTTCGCCTCTATAGGATCTTGTGCAGGGACCCTGATAGAAGATTTCAATCAGAAGCTTCATAGCAACCGTACAAGTAGCCTTTATCGAAACCTCTCCGTATAATCCTTAAAGTAGGCTTTAAAGTAACCCGTAAAAGGTCTGGAGCGAGCGCATGCTTGCGGCTCAGCAGCAGAACGCCAAAGACCGCCTGACAAGCTTTTCGTTGGCGCTGATAAGATTAGGGCTCGGATCCCTTTAAAATTTAAAAAGGCATACCAGGACTGGGATCCCTTTTAAAAGTTAATACTAGGGCTTATGGGTTTCGGGGTTAAAGTTTAGGGATCCATAAGGGGTTCTAAAGGGATATACATATGTATATATATATATGTTATAACGGTACTGTAAGGGTTTCACGGTTTCGGGGTTTAGGGGTTTCGGGGTGTTCGGGGCTTAGAGGTTTAGGCTTTAGGGTCTTGGGTTTGATATCGAGCTTGGGGCGACCCGAAACCCTAAGCCCTGGAGTCAGGCCTCGAGTGAAATCGCAGGGTTGCACTCTTACGGTTGCTTCTTCAGGCCGAAGAATTAGTTCGGGATCTCAGGTAGGGTGAAGAGGGTACCAATACCCTAAACCCACTAACCTTCTGAATCCTATGGGCGCTGAGAACCCCACAGAGAATGCCATGAGCCCAAGTAAGCGTATCAACACTATGAGCCCTATTCACTCTAAGCTGGAGCTCCGAAACCCATCCAAGTAACATCAACTAACACTATGTACTCGCAGGCTCAAGAAGTCCTAAAAACTCTAAACTTCAGGTCCTAATGTTTGAACCTCTCTAGGACAAGTAACCCTTGTAGTAGCGCTGAAAGGAGCGCTAAAACAAGAAGCCCGTCTAGTCCTTGGAATAGCCCTGCAAAGAACCCCTCTCGCAACCCTACCCTCAAGGGAACCCTTATAGTCCTAAACCCTATACTAAATGAACCCTAAACCTCAAACCCTAAACTTTAAACCCTAAGCCCTAAACCCCTAAAACCCTGAACCCCAAAACCCTAAACCCTTCAAAGGAGCCCTTAAGGGCTCCGCTAAGGGTTCCTTTGAGGGATCCGTTAAGGGTTCCTTTCATGGCTCCTTTAAGGGTTCCCTTTCGGGAACCTTAAGGCGAAAGCTGGTGCACCTCGAACTGGAAGCTGGCAACGATCGGCCGTGTAAAGTTTCGGAGTCGTGCCACAACCTGGGTTTAGGGTTTAGAGTCTTTGGTTAAGGGCTTTAGGGTTTTCGGTTTTTGGCTAAAGGCTTTAGGGTTTAGGGTTTTTGGTTTTAGGGTTTTGGGGTCTAGGGTTTAGAGGGTTTCAGGGTTTAGGGTTTTTGCGGAGCTTGTTACAAGGCTTTTCCAGATTTTGTAGGGTTGTATTATGCTGCGGGGGTTTACATGAGGGATTTGGGGTTGAGGATTGAGGCCTTTGCTGACAAGTAGAAACATCGAGCCATGATCGAAACTACAGTTGCTAAAGCCTTACTCCCAAAATCCCAGAGCCCTCAACGCCACTATTCTACATTCCCTCTTACATCCTTCCCTAAACCCTAAAACCACAAACCCTAAAGCCCTTAACCAAAAACCCAAAACCCAGGTTTTGTCCCTCCCAAAGATCTAGCTCTCTGGCCCAGCGGCATTCCATCCTCCACTGAGGGATCCCAAGGACTGCGCGATTGATGAAAAAAGGGCTGGGGCTCGGCAAGTTGGCTTGGGCTGTGCATTCAAAAGGTTTCCGGGGTTTCAGCGGATTAGAGTTTAGAGAGCATAGACTTTAGGGTTTTGCGTTTACAGTTTAGGCTTCACGCTGCAGTAGGGAGAAGGGAACATATGGGCTTAAAGCTGAGCTCGGCTTCTGGTGCTTACCCTTGCCTCTCTCACTTCTCTTCTTGCTCTCGCTGTTCCAAGAGCTATTGTTGTGTGTGCTCCTTTTCACTGTTTGGTGCAAGTGCTGTCTGGCAGTTGCAACGATTTCTTTTCTCTTGGCAGGCTGTCAATACTTTTGGCAAACTCTGCTTGTTCAACACTGCTCTATTGCCGATGCAATGACACAATTTTTCCCTTGCTGGTGCATGCTGTGCTAGAATAGAAGTGCTGCCCTTATGCCCTAGAGATTGCGCCTGATCCCTAAACCCTAAACCTAAACCTTTAGAGAACCCTAAACCCCTTGGAGAACCCTAAAACGTAAACCCGAAACCGAAACCCTTCGAGAACCCTAAACCTGAAACCGTCACCATTTCAACTTCCCCGGTTCCCACCGACCTCAACCTGCTCGGAAGCCACAGTCGGTCCCAAAAAGATCCCAAATTTGATTGAAAAGGGTTTGGGGTTTAGGGTTCCGTTACAGGGTTTTTTAGGTCTACTAGGGTTTAGGGTTTAAGGTTTGGTTGAATGGGGTTCCGTTACAGGTTCTTTTAAGGGTTACTACGCGGATTCTATACAGGGCCTTAACAATTAGAATGGGGGCTTGGAGTATATTGTTCTATTTCTCGTAAAACCCCCCTTATGGAACCCCTTACAGCAGCCCTTAAAGAAACCCTCAAAATAAGCCCCAGACCGAATCCTGCCTTCTGCTTGAATAATACCTGCGACACTGCGCCGCCGGGTGTTCGCCGGGTACCTGGTTTTGTGGCTTCGGGTTTAGGGCTTTGGGTGTAGGTCTTTGGGGTTTAGGGTGTAGGGTTTTGGGGCTGTGGCTGTGAAGATTGGGGGTTTACAAGCACTTTTACGGTATCATACATCTCATTGGGTCATTGGGCCATATGCTATAGGAGCCCGAATAATTGAAACAGGGTTGTGGTGTGTGTGTGTGTGTGTACTATGTAGGGAACTATAATGAGATACTCTTACTACTTATTCCGAACCTGATCGTATACCAGGAGTGGATTCTCAGACAACGCCCGAAAGCCACGCCAAAAAATTCCCAAGCCAGATCAGTCCAATACACGGGCCTGAATAAATAGACTAGAGTCGTTTTTCAGCCCTAAGGATAAGTGATACAATGATTCAGGCGCCTGTACTAGGATCAGCTCAGCAGAAACACTCTGCACAAAACCCTTGGCGTGAAGTGGAGCTCACTGAACCTTAAAACTCTTAAACCCTGAACCCTGAAGCCAAGCCGCCTCTTGTTTTCCGTGAGGAGGCGGCCGCCAAACCAAGCCTCTTCCCACGACCTGCGCGAAGTCTCAAACCCCTTATGAGATTTTGGCTTGAGACTTGGGTCTATAGGGTTTAGGGCCTTTAGGGCTTAGCCTTTGCCAAGTCTTCAAGGGGTTCGGGCCCAGAGGTAGGAGCGGCTGTTTTCAGATGAGGCAACCACCCGAAACCCTAAACCTAAACCCTAAACTCTAAACCCCTAAACCTCTAAACCACTGAACCCCTAAACCCCTAAACCCCTAAACCCTAAACCCCCATGCCCCTAAACCCCTAAACCCCTAAGCCACTAAACCCCTTAACCCCTAAACCCCCTAATCCTAAAGCCCTTAACCCCTAAACCCTAAACCCCTAAACCCCTAAACCCCCTAAACCCCCCTACCCTCATCTTCAGCACCTTGCGAGATGGTACCCGGCGTCAAGCTTCGCCTGAGGGTTCTGATTGATGTAGGGGCCTTCACAATTAGAGTAAGGTTTTGAGCTCCTTTTTGATATGATTCGAATAAGGAGCCCTCAGGAATGGTATTGGCAATTATTTAGGCTTCTATGTTAAGTCACGACTCTTTAGGGTCTGGGGTGAGCTTTCTCGGACAAGCCGTTAGGATGTGGAAAAGGTGAGGTCAGTGGTTCAGTGGGCACGTCCCCTAGCTGTCCCGAGTAGGTTTCGACGCTGCTGAGTTACAGAACCGAAGCAACGTCTACAGTCAGACAAGATTCGAGACTAGACATGGCGTGCATATCGGCTCTGACAGTTCAAGTCCAACAGTTGCTTTTCTGGTTCTTGGAGTGTAGTATGTGCGGTACTTGTAGGAAGCATAAACCTTCCCGCATCTCCTCTTCTGGAATGAAGCACCAAGGCACGATGCTGGCGTCAGCGGCTGCGCATCCGTCTCGTCGTCGTCGCTATCGGTGCTGCTGCTGCTGTTCGAGGAATCTGGCGAAGGTGCTCAGCAGGATTTAGGGCTTAAACTAGACGCCCAACAGTTGGAAAGCCAATAGCCTCAATCCTTAAGAGTACTGTATAGGGAATCCCTGCACCAAGTGTCCGTAATCCGGTTTCCAACTGTTTGGGTTCTACTATAGGGGCCAGCAGCTGAACCATGGACACCACACGAAAGGAAAATCAGAAAACAGTCATGCGCTTCGTGGGTGGAATCTGTTCGGCTTCGCCGTGCAGCTGCATGAGACTCATGGGAGGTGGTCGGTATGTGTAATATAGGGGCCTTAATAATTGGAATAGGGTTTTGGGGCCCATTATACTATAAATATAGTAGGGAACCCCCAAAATAGTATTGGTAATTATTTAGGCCCCTATAGTATTTACCTCAAGTCCTCCCCCCACCTCCCAACCCCCACGGATGTCTCCAAACCACAAGCCTAAGATGCCGGATACCTGCAAACAATTTACTGCCGACTATGGATCCCTCTCAGTTCTGAATCCATGACCTCCAGCGACACAAAACCCCGTAGCTCAAAAAGAACCGGTAACCCCTGCCCCCCAGCCTGTTTTCGCTTTGTGCATATCCGAGAACCTTGGAGTTGCTGCTGGCGAGAAATACTGTCCGAAAGCCTAACATATATGGCCTTTGCTCAAATTCCAAGCTCCATTTTTTGAAAATTCTGGACTTTCAAACCCAAAAAATTCTTAATCCCTAAACATCCCCAACCCAAAGTCTGGATAATAGAAACCCTGAACCCTAACCGCCCTGACCTTACGCCGGAAGCCTTCGACCCCTTAAAAATATGTGAAGCTCCGACAAAGGTTTGTTTTAAAACCCCCTGTTGGGCATCCAAACAAGGGTGTTGAGGTGTTCTGCTCCTCTTTGGCATTTATGTGTGTCTGTGGGACTTCAGGCTGCAGGATTTGGGGTTTATCGTGTTGAAGCCAATAGGGTTTAGGGTTTACGGTGATTCTTGGGAGGCCAATGCCGTTGAACCTGGAACTGAAGTCCACACTGCTCGGGACCAGAAAGGACGATGAGGTGCCACAGCTGACACGATCCCGAGCCCCTTTTTTGAACCCTAACAACCCTAACATCCTGAAATTCCTGCTCCAGGGAGCTTCAACCGGGCTTGTAGCTTGACCATCGACATGACCATCTGGTCCATCAGCTCCTTGGAAGAAGCTGCAGTTCAGGCCTTTTCCTGGTCTAGGGTGTAGGGCTCCTAAAAAAGGAGCTATAAGGGCTCCTGTAAGAGATCTATAAGGGGGTTTAGGGTTCAGGGTTTAGGGTCGTGGGCTGTAGAACCGCTGTGGAGGCTCCAACCCAAAGCCTCAAAGACCCTTTACAAACCTGCGGCCGGGCTACCCATGTCATATAATAATTTGTGCAACATGCATACGATGGTATCAGTTTAATTTGACGCAGGTCAGGAAAACATCATGAACAGAGAGAGAGAGAGAGAGAGAAAGAGAGAGACACACCGAGGGAGAGAGGGAGGGAGATGAAGAGAGATGGCGAGCTAGAGAAAAAGCGAGGCAGAAAGAAAGAGCAAAAGATAGACAGATCGGTTGATTGAACGACTGAATGATTGAATTTCAATGGTTAAATGTTTGAACGTTTGCTAAATTGAATGATTGATTGACTGAGTGATTGATTGATTGATTGATTGGTTGGTTGGTTCGTTGGTTGGTTTGTTGGTCGGTTGAGCATGATAATATTGGGACGACGACCGTAGGCAACAGCTTGCTCATGTTCGTAACCAGAGTACAGGATAACCCCCAAAACCCCTGTTGGAACCCTTATGGAACCCTTACAGTAACCCTTACAGAACCCTTAAAGAGAACCCTTTCAGGAATCCTTAGAGAACCCCTCTAGCGCTGAGGCCCCTCCGACCGAGGGTGACGGATCAAAAAAACTAAATTAGGATCAAAGCAAAATTAAACCACAAAGATCAAAAAAAAATAAAATCAGGATCAATAAAAATTTAAACCAGTACTTTTGCAGCAGGGCTACAGAAAAACCTGAGGGGGAGGGATCAAAAAACAACTAAATTTGTATCAAAAAAATTAAACTGGTCGTAGTAGTCCCGTAGTATTTGCATAGGAAAACCTCTGATTTCGCTATGTTTTCATAGGAAACCCTTCATGTTCTCGATATTTTAATAGCAAAAGCCTCTATTGTCGGTGCCGAGGTCACGTAGCCACCAAAANTATTTGCATAGGAAAACCTCTGATTTCGCTATGTTTTCATAGGAAACCCTTCATGTTCTCGATATTTTAATAGCAAAAGCCTCTATTGTCGGTGCCGAGGTCACGTAGCCACCAAAACCCGGGGTCACGTAGCCAAGGCGAGTCCGCACCGATTTGGGTCACTCCGCAACCAAATTTCGGGGTCACTTGGCCACCGGATTCAACTTTAGGGTTCAAGCTTTCAGCTTCAAACCTCTTCGGATGCATCATATATCATATATCTTAAACACTCCCCCTCATCTGGCGATTCCGGTTCCTCCTGTATCTTAAACACGCCCCCTCATTTGGCGATTTCGGTTCATCGTAAATCTTAAATATGCCACCTCATTTCGCGATTCGGATTCATCATCTATCAAAAAACACGCCCCCTCATTTGGCGATTCCGGTTCATCCTCATGTGGCGATTCCGGCTCATCATGTACATTGAACACGCCCCCTTATTTGGCGGATTCATCATATCTCTACAACACGCCCCCGCATTGGCAAATCCGGGTCATCATATACATTTAAAATGTCCCCTTACTTGGCGATTCCGCTTCATCATATACCTTAATTAAACATGCAACATGCACCCTCATTTCGCGAATCGGATTCATATCTTAAACACGCCCCCTCATTTGGCGATTCCGGTTCATCATGTACATTCAACTCGCCCCCGTATTTGGCGGATTCATCATATCTCTACAGCACGCCCCTTGATTGGCCAAATGGTTCATCATATATCTTAAACATGCCCCCTTACTTGGCGATTCCGGTTCATCATATATCTTAAACATGCCCCGTCATTTAGCGATTCCGGAGACATCATATATCTTAAACACGCCCGGCTTACTTGGCGAATCCGGCTCATCATATATCTTAAGCACGCCCCCCTGACTTGGCGAATCCGGTTCATCATACATCTTGAACATGCTCCCTCATTTGGCGATTCTGGTTCCTCATATATCTACAACACGCCTTCTGATTTGGTGTCTCCTGTTCATAATATATCTTGAACACTCCCCGTCACTTGGCAATTCCGGCTCCTCATATATCTTAAACACGCCCCCTCCTTTGGCCATTCCGGCTCAACCTATATCTTAAACACGCCCCCTCTTAGGCGTTTTCAGTCCATCATGTATCTTAAGCACGCCCCCTCATTTGGCGACTCCGATTCATCATGTATCTACAACACGTCCCATACACAATGGTCACATGATGGGTTTCAAGAAAGGAAACTCATGCACGTTGAAGCAAGCTTGCACTGCTTAAAAGGGGGGTGCAGCCCACCCGCCCTTTGCAAACAGACTGCTCGCATGATAGGATCCAAAAACACTAACATTCTTTGAAGCTAGCTTGCACGGCTTACAACAGCGGGGGGGTTGGGGGGGGCGCAGCCCCCCCCCCG
>BGNK01000199.1:0-15000 GCA_003297005.1 Symbiodinium sp. clade A Y106
CCACACCCCCACACCCCCACACACCCACACACCCACACACCCACACACCCACACACCCACACACCCACACACACACACACACACACACATCTAAACCGCAAACTCTTTTCAACCGTTCAACTGACAAGCAGTTTTGCCATGCTTTCGAGGCCTGACCCTTCTGTCTCCAAAGGAGGCACAGAAGGATTCGAAGGCCGGGTCGTGTTTGTGCTGTTTAAGCTTACCTTAGCTATTTTGGTACGGGTTGTTGAGGGTTGAGGGCTCCGGGTTTTGGGTTTAGGGTGCATTTTTTATACTTCTGGCTGATCTTCCTGTCGTAGGGATATGGGCAGCAGGTGGTTCTCGCTGCTGGTCGTCACCTCGCTGCTGCTTTTGTTCTTAATCGGTCATCGATGTCCTTTTGACGACCGTGAAACTAGACAGAGCAAGTTCCTTTGGGCGCAAATTTTTACTTGCGGATACTCAGCGTGACCTAACGGCGAAACAGGTTTCAGCAGCGGCTTTTGCCAGGCTGCCTTCTGATTGTATAGTGGCAGCCAGTTTGTGCATTCGCAACATTTCGAAAATCGCATGTTTCCCGTGTGATTGGACCTTCAGAAACACGATTACCAAGCAACAGCAGGAGTGTTTGCAAATTTGGCAATGGAAAATCAGTCTGTCAGCTGGGAATCGAAGTTGTTGCAAGGGACTGCTTATAATCTTAGCCAACTAGGGTCGTTGTGGTAATATAGAAGCCTAAATAGGGTTTAGGGTTTAGGGGTTTAGGGTTTAGGGTTAACAGTTACCAACCTTACTCCTTAGGGCTGCTTGTTATAAGTATACCTATAATATACCCCCTACATTAATCTGGAAGCCCTTGTGAGAAAAGGCGTCACTGGAAACCAGGAAGTGTCCTAAACCCTAAAGCCTAAACCCTAAAGCCTTTGCCCTAAACTGCAACCTCCCGAACCCCGATCCTCAAGCTTAGACCCCAAACCCCTAAACCCCTATATCCCAATCCCTAAACTTAGACCGTATGCATCCTAAACCCGCAAGGAGACCCTAAATTCAAGCCCTGAACCCCTGAGTCCTCGTTGATACTTCCAGTCTGGCCGTTGCAGGTACGGTCGCTGGACCTGAGGAGGCCAGTTTAGGGTTTTTAGCTAGGTGCCCCAGTAGTACCCTTTTACCCTTTTTCCTTTTGGGTTCCCTTATTAAAACCGAATAGTAGGAAAAAGGGTACCCTTATTATTAAGGGGCTACTGGGGAACCTAGTTAGCCTTTTTAGCAAAAGTGCTCTGTAGGCTTCCTGATTTATAAGTATCCCAAAACCCGAAACCCCAAGCCGATTTATAAGCATACTATACCAATCTAAACTTTAAAGCCTCTAAAATCCTGAACCCTGAGACCCTCAACCCCAATCCCTGGGGTTTGTGGTTTGAGTTTCAGGCTTGTCGGCGCGAGGTCCCCTCGAACGAAACCCCTGAAAGTAATTAGGGTTTAGGGTTTAGTGTGTAGGGCTCTATGAAGCCCGGTGAGTGATGAGTGTTGGGTCTTTTTCGCCAGTACAAAACACCCTACGACTATACGCTTGACCTGAACGAAGACCCTAAACCCGAGACTCTCTTCACTCTCCCGGCGCTTTACCCCCCAAAACCCCTGGCTACCGTAAAGCAACAGTAGAAGCAACAGGGTTCGCTAATGTTTTGATTTCGCTTCTTCTCAAGAAATAAACCCCCTAAACCCTTCAAGCGGAATCCCTAACCCACAAACTATCAACGACGAGAGGTCCGCCGACCCACAAGACGGAAGCAGCCGTCTCGAGATGCCAGGTATTCCCGAAGGCAGTCGCTAGTGCAGATCAGGTTCAAGGCCCTGAGCCCTAAACCCAAAACCCTAGGACTAGGGTTTAGGGTTTAGGGTTGAGGGTTTAGGGTTTAGGGTTGAGGGTTGAGGGTTTAGGGTTTAGGGTTTAGGGTTTAGGGTTTAGGGTTTAGGGTTTAGGGTTTAGGGTTTAGGGTTTAGGGTTTAGGGTTTAGGGTTTAGGGTTTAGGGTTTNGCAGAGAGCAAGAAAGCCCCCCTTGAGGGGGGTTTGGGGGGTGAACCCTAAACCCTAATTGAGAATAGTTTGGGTGGCTGGGGTGGGACTACATGCTGACGCAAGCGCGCGATTAGTGGTGCGCCCCTATTCCTAAAGTAAAAGGCGCACCCACCGCGCGCACACTGTCTACACACCCTAAACCCTAAACCCTAAACCCTAAACCCTAAGTCTGGTGGTGTCGTCCCGGCACCGAACAATGCTACAACGGGCCCAGCAGCCGAAGGCCCCTACATTTTCACCAAAGAGGTGATTCTAGATTCCTACTACAGAGGCCTTAATAATTTCCTATACTACTTTGGCAACGGTTTAGGGTTTAGGGTTTAATTTGGGGATTCCTTATTATAGTTATAGTATAATGGGCCCCAGAACCCTATTCTAGCTATGAAGGCCCCTATATTAGATTCCTAGAGCCTGCAAGCCCGAGACGAAGTGGCCGAGTTTCAGCGTTTATCCTTTAGGCCTAAGGGCTTGGGTTTAGGGGCTTTAGGGCTTAGGGTTTAAGGGGTTTAGGGTTTAGGGTTTAGGGGCTTGCGATCTTGTTGTTTAAGGTTCACGGTTTAAGGTTTTAGTTTGGGGTGCTTAGGGTCGAGATTGTGCGGAGCTCACGCTTTGATTGTGGCTTAAGACTTCAGACTAAAGCGTAAACCCTAAAACCCTGAACCCCAAACTCGAAACGATGCATGCAGGGTGAGATGTTCATGTCGTCAGGTTCCGGGCACCTGAGTCCCCCGGCCTAAGCTCTGAATATAGAGCTCAATAGGTTGTACTGGTATGGCTTAGTGTTCCCTGATATAACGTTACATATTATACCCCCAAACCCTACTCCAATCATCGAAGCCCCTACAGCATCCTGGTAACCTTAAGCCCTACTGTTGATGATATAAATCCTGCATTACCTGGAGGATCCTAAACTATGGGAATTATATGGAATTATGGTTTATTCCTTATTATGGGTAATGCAGGGTTTATATCAGCAAAAGTATCTACACGTCCTTTCTTCTGCAGGCCGCAGGAGCTGGCTGGCACGGATAGCACTGATCTTGTACATCCTGGTGGATAACTTCCTCTCAGGCAGGGCTGAGAAGTTAAAGGCTTTAGGGGTTCGGGTTTTGGGGTTTTAAGGGTTAGGGCTTATGGTTTAGTGTTTAGGGGTTAGGTTTAGGGCTTTGAAGTTTTGGGATGTAGGTTCAGGGTTTCAGGCTCCAGGTTTTGGGCTCCAAGAACCCAAGGCTTACATGTGAGGGTTAGTTACTGTCAGTTAGGGGTCAAGGCTTATATACTTGTAAATCCTAAACTCTCATCCTGAACCCTAAACCCTCAACCCGGCCTCAACCCTAAACCCTAAACCCCCGAACCTCAATTCGTTGCAGATCGCACATCCCTTCAGGCAGGGTGTAGGTTTGGCGTCAACTGCAACCCAGAGAAGACCCAGGTTTTAAGTTCCAAGGTGATTTCGGCTCAGGGTTTGGGGCTTCGGGCTTTAGGGTTCGGGGTTTAGGAGTGTAGGAGGGTGCAGGGTTCAGGAGTTTAGGAGGTGTTAGGGTTTAGGAGGCTTTCGGAGGCTTTCAGAGGCTTTGGTTTTAGGAGTGTAGGATTGTTTAGGGTTTAGGGGTTAGGGTTTCACGCAGCCTGGGGACGCAGGGTCATTGCATTTCGAACCTCTGCCCTCAGACGTGTGAGACATCAGGGTTCAGATTCGTCGCCGAACCCCCAAAATGGATGCTTGTCGCCGCATCCCCTAAATGGAGTTACGAGTGGCAAGCCCCCATGCTGGAATGCCAAGATGCATGCTGTGCGGGCTCTAGCATGTACGACACATGGTATCATTCACAGGACGGTACCAAAAAACCCCCTAAACCCTAAACCCAAAACCCAAAACCCTAAACCCAAAACCCTAAACCCTAAACCCTAAACCCCAAACCCTAAACCGTGAGCCATCACAGTGGACTGTTGCGAAGTGGTGGCCCTTGGCCCGGCGCTAGGCCCAAGGATCCGAAAACCTCAGCCTTAAGCACGGTTTAGGGTTTAGGGTTTAGGGTGGTTTAGGGTTAAGCCCTAAAGCCGAAACCCCCGCAGGATATCCCGCTTGGGCGATCTTTGCGGTCATTCCCGTGTTGCTGGCAGGCTGGCATCTTTGGGAGTGGAGTTTGGGGTTTAGTTTAGGGTTTAGGGTTTATGGCAGCTTTGGGATTGGAGTTTGGGATTCCGCAATGTTTGAGGGCTTAAGGACATTGAGAAGGGCTTTCACAGAGGTTCTACAAGGGTTCTGTAGAAGTTTAGCTGTTCAGAAGTTCTGCGTTTGCTGGCCAGGCCTCAAGGAACAGACATTTGTCATACTGACCTTAAAGTTAACATTCTTTGCTGCTCCTTGGTTGTATCCTGGAATCTGCGTAATATTCGAGGCCACAACCCTAATCCCTAAGCCCTAAGCCCTAAACCCTAAAGCAGCAAAATCCTTCTGCCCGATCAGGATGGTCGCTGCTGCGGCGGGGGACCGACTTCGAATATGTTGTCGTGGCCTCATCGGGAGAAGTCGGGGCATGGAATCTCGGGCTCTGGGTTAACGGTCTGAAATAGCTGTTTGTTTGAGGATTGTGCTTTGCAGATTAGGATTCAGGGTCAGGGTACTGTAGTTGATGTTACTATTACTATTCCACTTATTCCTCATCCGGCTCCAGTGCCACCTGCTACTAGTATCTGTTTCGTTATGGTGTCGTCTTTGGCGGCATTGTGTATATCACCATCATCACCATCGTAGCCATCGCGACTCCTAGCCATCATCAGCACCATCATCATCATCAGCATCATTATCATGCCCTCCTCCTCCTCCGCCTCCTCCCCCAAGTCATCAGCATCATCATCGTGATCACCATCATCGTCATCATGTTCACCATCATCATTCGTCTTCATAGGTCGTATTTCAGCGTCAACATCAACAACATCAGATGCCCACACCTGGGAGCTTCATTCCCAAATTGTCGCGACCTGTGTGTTGAAAGGGGGGAGATGCGCCAACTGCAGTGGTCGGAATAAAGTTTCAAAACAGATGCCATACGGTTTCTGATTATGTTCGTCATAGTAACCGTTGCAGAATTCTCTAAAGCAGCCCCCTAAAGCCCTGTTCTAAGTCCCAAACCCTAAACCCAAAGCTCCGGTTGCACCTGAGGTGGCCTTGAAGCCCAAGTGAGCCTTCGGGCGCACGCCTGGTGCGCGCGAAGTGCATGCAATGCATCCGGAACCCAGGTAAGCACGTTTAAAAGGAGCCCTTTATTGAAAGGAACCCTGTATTTGTGATAGGATCCCAGGTAAGGACGCTTTATCGGAACTTGGCGTTTTAAAGCCGAAACCTGCTAAAATTAAAGCACCCCTGCCCTTTACCAAAAGGAACTCTTTATTGAAAGGAACCTTGTATTTATCACAGGAGCCTTTTTACCCAGAGCCTCCAAAGCCCCTTAATTAAGGAATATACCGTAAATTATACCAGGATCCCTTATATGATTTAAGGTATATGCCTTAATTCAGGGGGTTTTGGGGGCTCTGGGTATATCCCTTATTGCAGGCCCCTGACAGGGAAGCCTTCAAGGATCAATCAAAGGAGCCCGAAGCATATGGGTGGTTGTCAAAATTAGGGTCCCCTTTTGGGTACCCTAAATAATAGGTGCCGTACCCAAAAAGGGACCATAATTTTGACAACCACCCATATGGTAAGCCTAGTAAGCTTACGGACGCTGAATATATCGGTCTGAATAGTAGTTAAGTTCAAGGAACCATCCACAGTAGTCGTGTCAGGAATGCCAGCCACAGTCATAGTGATAATAGCTGGCAATATCCATAATCCCATCGGGTTCCCTGGGACATCTTTCGTGCAAAGCACCTGAAAGGATTATCGAGATAGTTAGGCCTCTATATTCATCGTCTAATTGGAGGGTCGGGGGACTTAGTAAGTAGACTTGTAAGTAGACTTATAAGTACCCTAAAAGGGACCCTAATTGGGGTTATGGTACTTATAAGTCCCTAAAATAACCAGTTACTAAGTCCCCCGACCCTCCAAGTACTCTTCGATATCAACCCAGGGTCCAGGTCTTTAATCGAAGTGCTTCGGATTACTGGAGTAGGGTCTTGGGTATGTTATCATATGATTGTTAAAGACCTCAATTTTAAGTTTTTTTAAAGGTCTTTAGAGTTTTCTTGTTTTGTGTCTAGAGTTTAGAGCTTCGTGTGGTTGCAGTGTTTACAGTTTGCGTTAGAGGGGGTTTGGAACTTCAGCATTGCATGGGTACAGGATCTATCGGTGGATGGTGACCTGACTATGGCTGTTTTGATGTTCCTCATTCAGTGAGCAGGACTCTTTCCGATGAGCTAGGGTTGATGGGTAGCTGTCATCTACATGTAGGGACGAGCATCGAACCTTATTGGTTCCTAGGTCCTGGTTCTGAAACCTTGACTGAAACCCTGAGCTGTAACCTGCAAACAAGCCTGATCGATGCTTCTGTTTGTTTAAGCGCCCTTGGAGTTCCGAGATTCAGTTGTACAACGCCGCCGCCTGCCGGCCAACCCACGGATCGTGGGTGAGGGGCTTGTTGGGCAGACGAAATAGGAATTCTTAGCACGATGTGTCCTGACGGCTTAAGCTCATCTTCTCCGTTAGCTCACTGTGGTATCGCAGGAACACAGACGAAGCGGTTTTGTCAAATCGATTTCGCTGGCAGTTGATCCCCAATGGAAAGCCAAGTGTCAAGTGCGAAGCAGGTTCATGGGTAGTTACAAGGAGGGTAACTATACTTACAACCCATATCAGGGACTTTCAACCCCTCTTACCAAAAAACTAACTAAGAACCCCCAAGTACAGCCAAGGGACCGACGGGAACCGGCACAACAGTGTGAGGACAAGCGTTTCCGACAAGGTCTTGATCGTGTTGTCAGTCTGTCTATCGATGTGTCGGCTCAGGATCGTGGTGGGTTTTCTTGTCCCTTCCTCTTGTCCTTCGGTGTCTTGATGTTCCTGTTGCATCGGCTGTTGCCTGGCTCGGAGAAAGTGAGGGCGTTCCGGCCGATATCTGGCTGCTTGCCCATCGTGACATCTAAACCCTAAAGCCCAAACTCTAAACTTAAACCCTAAGCCCTGAACTCTAGACCCTAAGCCCTAGACTCTAGACCCTAAGCCCTGAACTCTAGACCCTAAGCCCTGAACTCTAAACTCCAAACCCTCGGTGGCTTAGATCGACGAGTGGAAAAACTTACCTTTGGTTAGTAGGGAATGGAGGAATGGGTTACAATTATAACTACTATTGCTACCATTCTTCCATTCCCTGCACCCTAAACCCCTAAACCCTATTACTACCATTCTTCCATTCCCTACTAACCAAAGGTAGGAAAAGGGCGTGTGGCAGAACCTCAAACCTGGGGTGGATGGAGACTGGACTCTTACTATAGGGGCCTTTATAATTAGAATAGGGTTTGAGGGTTCCCTTTAAAGGGATCCTGAAAAGGGCTCTATAAGGGATCTACAAGGGTACTATAATATAGGGGCCTGAATAATTAGAATAGGGTTTTAGGGCCCAGTATACTGCAATTATAATAAGGAACCCCAATATCTTCCATATGATGCACCAATGCACCGGTATGTCATGATTTATGACTTCGAAGATGATTCCTTGCTACATGTTGGCTTCAGGGTTGAAGGCTCAGGAGTTAAAGGCTTAAGATTTAGAGTAAAGGGAGTTCAGGATTTTTGAAGCGTTCATGGTTCAAGTGTGACAAGCCCTTGGCAGAACTTCGTAGCTTAACTTCGGCGAATGCGAACTGTGCATGAATTTTCACCAGACTCAGCTGAGCCACTCTTTCGAGCGGTGGTGGCTCTCGCCCCGAGAATAATGCTTAGTCAAAAATCAGTGGAGTTTCGAGATTAGGGCATGGACAGAATTTGTGTTCTGAGTCGGTGGCGGTGCATTCCATCTCAGAAGTTTGGATGGCAGAATGGCATTATGCAGCATGACCGGACCCCTAATCCCCAAGTTGCAGAAGCTGCTGGCACTATGCACCATTGCCTTAGCTCCTAGAGCCATCCCTCGCGGAACATCAGCGGCTCAGATGAGGGTCCTCAGGTGGCCTCATGATCCACCGGCTCTGTTTACCCCCAATTCCAACATGACACTTATAGCATTCAGCGAGCACATTGACGTGTAAACTCCGAAACCAATCTTTTTCTTACCGCATGCACGTCGCTGTTGGGAGGGAGGTTATGATGCATGCACTTCGCTCAGTCTCGGCAGGAGCAGAAGGAGAGACCCTAACAATATAGGAGCCTGACCAGTAAGCATAGCAACGGCCTAGCTTTTTCTAGTTTTTAGGCCCGGGCATTCGCCTTCAGAAGCGTTGCAGACCCCCCAAAACAAGATAACGTGGCCGAAGAATCAAAGTTGATCTGGTCAACCGTAGCAATAAAATTAACTTCTTGATTAGGAGTTTTATTAATAGTAGGAGTAGTGGCATACTATTCATATTTTGACTGTTAGTATTGGAGATCTTGTGAGCACTAGTATTCGTAATAGCACGTGTGTAAATTCCATTATTGTTATCATTCGTATTTGCATTTTTTTCGACCTTATTAGTGTTATTAGTAGTATTCTTCGCATTTAAAAGCAAGCAGGCCATTATTGGGTACCCCAAAACTAATAGGGGGGTCTCTGTGAGGCCCGAAAATCTTGGCATATTTGGGGCCCGTCCATACTTCTGGGGATTCGGTTCAAGCGCCAACCGTGGAGTTTGAATCAACAGGCCTTCTGGAGGAGCCCCACCAAAAGTCTGAGTGCTGTTGCCATGCAAGCCCTGCCTATCCAAAGTTTCACACCCCCGAACCCTCAACTATCAATCATGCCTTTATAATAAGCCATTGACCCCAAGCCATAAACCCGATCTTCGTCCCCAAAAGCCTGATCGAATATAGGGGCCTAGATAATCACCAACATTATTCTTCAAGGCTGCTGATGAAGATTAGACATACTAATCTCTATGAATCATTATTAACCTATATTAGTCTATACTAACTGTATTAATCCTGCCCTCTTCTGTTCTGCTCTTGCACAGAACTGAAGCGTGCCATGCAACTTTTTGCCGATACAGCCAACTCGCGGCTCTAGGGAGCCGCACCTGGAGGGCTGGCTTCCTCTACGATTGCAGGTTTTCGATTGGGAACTTAGGATCTATGGGTTTGTGGTTTAGGGTTTATGTGCTTTTGATCGGGGATTTAGGATTTGTGAGTTTGCGAGTTTGACGTTTGTGATGTTTTCGGCTTGCGGGGCTTAGGCCAGGCCGGCGCAAAGCTGAATCCGGTTTACTTAGTAAGCAACAGGTGGAAACACGGAATCGTGGATGAACCGAGTACTTTTGTGAAGTGGCCAAGAAAGTGGGTCGTGGAGATTCGAAAATGCTGAAAGTTTGTATGCTGTTTCATTCAGAAGCATACTGTCGCTATGCAATGTAGCATGTGCGAACGTAAGTCTAGTACAGCACTCTCGGACCTTCGTAGCACAGAGCCGGCAGATAATATTGCAAGACACGCTTTCCAGGTAGTCACGTTTGACATGCGGCAGCGCCACCGCAACTGTTGCCGCAATGCTGTAGTATACATTTTCAATACCAGTCAAGCAGTCTTGTACTATGGTAGTAGGCAACATCGTAAGACGTGTTGTAGCAGAGTACCATGAAAATACTGGCACGGTATAGCCGCGAGTTGCGTTTATACAGAGCATGATACGGCGACCTTAGAGTAGCATAGCAAAGTAATAGACCGCCCTGAACAACATACAGTAGCAGCATTGCAAATCAGTGACAGGCTGGCACAAGAGTCAATAAGTAGCAAGTTAGGGTTGCAGCATGTAGAGCAGTGGTGGGTGCAGCATTCATGATACTGACTCTGACAATCAGTAACTTCTTGCCAGCAACTTCTTGCATGTAGACTAGTGTTGCCAGTGTACTTTTGAAGGTATTGTGCCAGATAGTTTGTGGCAACTTGGTGCTAACCCGAAACCCTAGATCCTAAAGTTTGGACAGTACAGGTTTATCTTGCTGTAGCATTGTTGCAAGAGAGAGATGAAGAAATCACTCAGGCTCATGTAAGATGAGGTAGGTGAAAGCTTCAGCATACTCTACATTGCACAATCGGTATAGTACCACGAGAACCCTAAGCTTTAAAACAAAAGACCTGAGTCGTAAGTACTTTCCAGTACACTTATCTTACATACATGCTTCGAACTAAAGACTCGCTCAGCACCTCTGTTTTTCTTTCATATGTTCACCCTGTTTGCATCACTTGCTCTCTTACGTAATCATATGTGTGTCACGTCATGTCTTATGTGTATCTGCGCCACTGCATCTCTCAGCTATATATGAATCACTTATATCACATCTTCACCATGTTGAGTTTAAGGTTTGGGGTTTAGGGGTTTAGGGTTTAGGGTCTCAGTCTCCAGTTTGTTTTAAAGGATCCAGCCCGGGAGGCTGAGGTCGATGCCTCTCGGCCTAGAGCACAGCATGCCAGGCCTTTTCCCACGAGCAGTCGGTGACGAAGGGTGTTTAGGTTTCTCTGCATGAGAAGGGTTTTGTAGGTCTGGCCCCTAAACCCGAAACCGCTAGACCTTAAAGCCCTTGTCATTCAGCTTTCGGCTTAAATTTTTTTGGATTGTCGGAAGCCCGACGTAAAGCTCGGAGTTGAAATTTCGGGGCGCATGCAGTTTCGAGGCGGTGGGTGGGTTCCGACCTGTTTAAATATGAAACAAAGTCCGATTGCGGAAGAAGAAGCCCGGAATCCTCAATTATCGGAATCCTCGCTAACATGAGTAAGGATCAGAATTCCAAGAATCAAAATGATGCTAGTAACAATCATTCTGATGAGGACAGTCTTAGTAGTTAAGAATTCTCAGACCCTAATCTATATATCTCGAAACTCAAGCCGTTGATGGCCCCTAAACCCTAAACCCTAATCCTGAAGTGACTTTGTGCATAAGCAGCCTTGAACCCGGTTTGGGGCTTTCATGTCTTGGACATGTCCTGAGTTTCGGATAGTCCAAGATGGGTTTAGTCTTTACACTTCGGATTTAAGATGGTTTTGGGATGGGGGTTTAGGGTTCAGGGTTTAGGGTTTAGGGTTGGGGTCGAAATCCGCAGCCCTTAAACCCGGAGTACAGTACGGCCCAGGATGCTTCTACGGTTGATGATATAAATCACGCATGACCCATTAAGGAATATACCATAGTTCCCATAGTCTAGGGTCATGAAGGTAATGCAGGAATTATATCATCAACCGTAGCTTCCTGTGTCAGAGTGTAGGTAATGTAGGGACCTGATTAAGAAACCCTGGGCCCACAACCCCCAAAATAGTAGGATTCATATGAGGAACCCTAATAAAGGCCCAAGGTTTCTTAATCAGGTTCCTACATTAAACGTTCAAGCCCCCCGAAGTCACCGGCTCCGTGGCTGCTTGCGGGGAGGAGGGGTTCACTAGCTTTGGGTTGTGGGTTTTGGGTTAGGACCCTAAACCCTTTATAAACCCTAAACCCTAAACCCTAATTTATATAGGGTTTAGGGTTAGGATACACCCTAAACACTAAGCCCAGGTGCCAGCAAAGACGCTGCAACAGTTTGAGATTATGACTATTATCCTGCCAGTCAACCTCATCTACTATTTCCTTGCAGTTGCCTCCACTACGGGCTTGGACCCCCACACTCCTCACACAAACTAGCCAAGTAGTAGAGTAGGTATCCTTTAACCTTTGGGGGTACTATGATCCCTATATAATCCCAATATGAGTAGGTCAGTGCTTTTAACAAACAGGACATGAATATGGCCATCGCCTCGATCCCAAGCCACTCCTCCCGAACTCGGGATTCTGGCTTAGGGTGTAGGGTTCTGGGTTTAAGGTTTAGGGCTTTGCATATCTTAATGTTAGATAGTGCGTATCTCTGTGCAATCCGATGGAAGCTACGCAGCATTCACAATCAGAGCCACCCTTGCTTGTGCTGACGTCTACATTCGTCTGGTCTGCTAGCCCTAAGCCTTTGCGAACCCCCCGAACTTTCGAATATCCGGCAAATCTCCGGTGTTCCACGAAATTTTGCATGTGTCCGGATGCCGGCGAAGGCCGCATCACGCACGACACAACACTAACACCACGAGGGAACTTCGGAAGGAAGGCTCAAGAACAAACGACAACGGCAACGGCAACAACAACAACAACAGCTGCAGCAGCAATCACAACTACACTACAACAGCCGCCACAAAATTTGCACAAGCAGCTACTGCTCCTCCTCCTCCTCCTCCTCCTACTCCTGCTACTACTACTACTGCTGCTACTACTACTACTACAGCACCGACGACAGCGAAAACAACAACTGCATCAGCAAGAGCGACAAGAGCGACAGCAGCAGCAGCAGGGGAAGTGGCAGAAGAAGCAGGCAGCAGCAGGCAACACCCCTAACCCATCAAGCGAAGCTGATGCCGAGTAGGAATTCTCGGGCTTGATTGAATCCCTGTGGTTCGAGAGGCACTCACATTCATCGTGCGTAGTGGCAGGATCAGTCTTCGTCGACATAGCAAGAGATGTCGACCTAGGCAGTCTAGAAAGCACACCTCTAATATAGGGGCCTAAATAATTACCAATACTATTTTGGGGGGTTCCTTAATATGATTATAGCATAATAGCCCCAATGACCCTATTCTAACTGTTAAGGCCCTGTAGTACACATCAGCTGTCCGTCCTGGTTAAGCAACAGAGCCTGGCAGCATGTTCACGATGTCCGAGACTTGGCTCGGTACGGACAGAACCGGCGACTTGCTATTTGTTCAGAAGGTGAGAGCAGTCGTACTCCCTAAACCTTAAACCCGAAATCCCAAACCCTAAACCCTAAATCCTAAATCCTGCACCCTAAACCCTAAACCCCGAGCATAGCACAGTCCGAAGTCTTTTCCTTCCTTGACGAAGCTCCCTTTCCCATCAGGGAGTCGTGACGGCTGCTTATTGCGATAAACTCGTCTCTGTTTCACGCTTTGCCAAGAAATTGCTTGTGCCAGTATCTCAGGGTCCAGGGTGTGTGAGCGGACTAGACATAACTAGACTACTTATTCGTGTTTCTCTTGCTTCCTTTAGCTGAAGTGTTCTTGTTTGTACTGTCACTGTGTACGACCCCGAATTGCTGAAATTGGCTCCGCGCTATGTAGGAGCTTATTGTTGTTGCTGTTGCCTGGTCTGTATGTTGCAACAAGTACAGTACTACCTGATAGTGGGTGATGCTGATGACAGTGATCACAGTTATCATTGGCCAGCCTAATTTCCTGGTATTTGCACCCGCACACGATATCGGATGGGCTCATATAGCTTCTTTCAGGTGTATTTGAGAGTATAGCGCGCCAGACTGTGCAAGTTAGCAGTAAGCCAAGCTATGCTTGCTTTGATATGAGTTGTGCTGTGCATGTTGCGCTCCGTCACGGTTACAGTTGTGTACCCTGTGCATATCTGCGACTGCATGTGACTTATGATTATGATGCTTCCTGATGAAACCGAATATTTGGAGCACTGGGCATTTGTAGTTTTGTTTTGAAGCCCACTGCTACACAGGAATTTATTCTCAAGCGAAAGACGCTCGGCGTAGCAGGGATTTTTCTGCTTCTTCGTCGCATCGGCTGGATGTGAACAGACGGGCACCAGATGCTTGCATGTAGACTTTGCCGACTGTGCTACAGATTTTCGCTCAAGCTGGCTACACAAGCTGGCTACACAACCAGCCCCTAACCCATGCATTGGTGCAGGCGTACACTGATGGGACTCTCGCAGCCAGTGCCATGTACTTCTTGTCAGCCCAAGCTTACCTTCTCGTAAGCTCTAGGTTTGGGATAGATAGATAAAAGTGCCTGGCCAAACACACGTCCAAGCCTTTGTACTTCGTGGCCTTGATGCGAGATTTTCACCACAACACAATGAGCAGTGCCACGAGTCAACGCAACAGCGCAATCGGTATACCAATCATAGCACCTCTCCAGCTTCTTGTGGGTAGTCTTGTTGTTATGTCTTTGCTGATCCATGTGAAAACTGCACACTCGTCGTCGTCGTCCTCCACGACAGGTTGATGTGGGGGGATGGCTCTGGTGATGGTGCGGGTGGTTGAAATGATGGGGTGGCAGCGCTGGTGCAACACGATGGGAGAGTAATGGGGGGCCTTGATAATTACCTATACTATTTTGGGGGTTCCTTATTATAGTTACAGTATAATGGTCACCAAAACCCTATTCTAATTATTAAGGCCCCTATAGTACCGGTCGCGGAGAAGCATGAGCAGCTGCAATCACAGCTTAATCTGCAGCAATAGCGCAAACAACAGTGTTACTAATTGGTACTAGTAACCGTCTTTGTCGTAGCAGCGACAGGTTGGATTTGCCTGATTTGTCACAGTCGTATTCGGAGACGTAGTCGTAGTCTCAGTAGTAATGCAGCAGTAGTAGCCCTGAGTCGCAGCCGTAGAGTAGCCGTCATAGTAGTCCTACTAGTACTGGTAGTAGTAGCCAGTAGTAGTGGCCGTAGCAGCAGCAGCAGTAGCAGTAGCAGTAGCCGTAGCCGTAGCTGTAGCCTTAGCAGTAGGAGTAGCAGTAGCAGTAGCAGTAGCAGGCCGTAGCCGTAGGAGTAGGAGTAGTAGTAGTAGTAGTAGTAGTAGTAGGAGTAGGAGTAGGAGTAGGAGCAGCAGTAGGAGTAGGAGTAGAAGTAGGACTAGGACTAGGACTAGGAGTAGGAGTAAGAGTGGGAGTGGGAGTGGGAGTAGGAGCAGGCGCAGGCGCAGGAGTAGGAGTAGGACTAGGAGTAGGGGTAGGAGTAGGGGTAGGGGTAGGAGTAGGAGTAGAGTAGGAGTTGGAGTTGGAGTCGGAGTCGGAGTCG
>BGNK01000199.1:25110-37999 GCA_003297005.1 Symbiodinium sp. clade A Y106
AAAAAAAAAGCGATCATAGCCAGGCCTCAACTTCAACTTCGCCCTTTCAAGGCAGATCCAGGTCTCCGAGGCCTCCTTCTGATCCGTGACTCGTATCATACTGTAGGGGCCTTAATAATTCGAATAGGGGTTCCTTTTAGGGTGCCTCAATAATTGGAATAGTCTGGGGGTAAATCAGGAACCCCCAAAACCATATTCTAATGACTAAGGCCCCTACTTTGCGCTATCAAGAGCTTCACGGCTGATGTAGTTGCTCAGCATGAGTTGGAGTTTTTAATTTGGAATGCACCGTGCTTGCTGTCAAGATAAATTAGCTGCATCGGTTCCAGCTTCTTCGGCTGCTTTTGGCTCGTTCAGCAACACGAATTGGCGGTCAAGTGCGACGCCGACACCCTTCTCCAGCTGCAAACTCCCAATCCCCAACCTTAACTCCAGGCCGAAACGATACACGAATCTAGGCTCTACCCACTTTTGCATCAGAGCTGCTTGGCCGTACAGCTTGGAGACTCCGGAAAGGTCGTAGGACCTATAGGGCCATGGGGTCCAGGGTTTAGGGTTTTGGGGATAGGGCCTTGCAGTTTAGGGTTTAGGGGTTTGGGTAGGATTGCAGTGTTTACGGCCTTTTTAGGGTCTATAGAGACTCTGGCAAGCTGCAACGAAAGCAGATCCATCGCGCCCCGGAGCTGCACTGGCCGATTTTGAGCCATGCAGGTGCCACCTTTGGGTAGGGTTAGGGTTTAGGGTTTAGGGTTTTAGGGTTTAGGGTTCAGGGTTTTAGTAGGGCTTAGGGTTTAGGGTTTATAAGGTGGACACCAACCCCTAAGTTTCTGTAAATGAGGGACATGTACCTGAAATCAGATCAGCAACCCCTTCCAGAGTTTAAGGGGTTTTCTCTCTGGGTAGGGATTTCGGGGGGGGGGGGGGNGGGGGGGGGGGGGGGGGTCTGTTGGAGCTCGTGAAGATTTCTTTTTCGGGATCTGCAGGCTGCCAAAACCCTTACAGCCCCCAACAGCAGGCTTCTTACCGTCTGGAGTTTTAGATTCAGAGTCTCGGGTTGAGGTCCTCAGGTGGAAAACGGCGCAGGGCGTTCAGGCACCTTGGTGACCTATATACCCGAGGTCGCGCCACTGACTATTCGAAGCTCCTGAACCCAGAGACTCCAATATCCTTTAACTAAGGAATATACCTTAGATTATAGTAGGATCCCATATATGATTTAAGGTATATTCCCTAATTAAGGGATATTGGAGTCTCTGGGAATCCTAAACCCTCGTCTGAAGGTCGTCCTAAACTCGCGCCTTATCCTGGCTTCTCTACCCCAGCAGTCGGATTCAGGGTTTTAGGGTTTAGTTTGGGGGGTTTCAGGGCTTATGGGGTTTAGGGGCTTAGGGTTTAGGGGTTTTTAGGGATGCTTACAAGGGTTTGGACTTGAAGAAGGATCTGGACAGGATTCTAGGATTTCAGCTGTTCGGGTTTCTTGCGGTTTCTGGGACCGGGTCCCTAAGCCCTGCACCCTGAGCTCTTGTATGGCATCCCAAATAGTAGCTTCAAGCAGAACCTCCCCTCCGGAAACAGGGTACCGAATCTTAAGAACCCCCCCATAAGAAAAGGTCAGCTTTTGAAATCAGGCACCGCCGGCATGGGTCATGCAGACGATAGCGAGGCTGCCGCCATCCGTGCAGCAGCGAATGCAGGACGCCGCAGACGGGATTGTCCAAGCCCTGAAACCAGAACCTTGATTGAATTTTATATGTCCGTTCAACGTAGCCTCTGTTCCAAGTATCAATGCGCTACATTAGGGAACAGGGTTTGGGGCTTGAGGATTTTAGGGCTGTGTCTTAGCAGTCAGTGTTGTGGATACCGAAGCTGGAATAAGGTAATATTGAAATTTAAATAGTCATAAGTCATAATATACCCCGCCCAAACCCTAATGAAATGACGAAGGACCCTGAAACAAACCCTTAACTTTAATTTAGTGGGCTTGATGGCTAGAACAGGGCTTTGGTTTTGCGGCAGCCTTTTTCAGAAAAACATGTGGTCATAGGTTTCTCAGACCTATGTTAGCTGACTGGTCGCATGCATTTTCAGATCAAAGTTCACATCCTGAAAGCCCTAAACTCAAAGTCATAGGCGAAGTACTCTGGACTGCTGATTTCAAAACAAGCCTCGCCGGTAAGGGATGATAATGGGATCCTGAATCCAAACATTAAGGGCGTTTGGGAAAGGGCGTGTATTCATCAGAGTTTGCATTAGAGAGGATTTTCTTGCTTCAGGGCTTCAGGATCACTGTCGCTGCTCATCCAAGGTTTGTAACAGATTTGCAAACCCCGGAAGGTCACGCTGGGGCATATCGCAACGTCAAGGAAGACAAAGCGTGAGAAGCTCTTCGTGCGACGACACGATGGCAGACTTCTTGGCGGCCCTAAACCCCTAAACCCTAAACCCTAAACCCTAGCCAGATCAAGGCCCGGGCAACTGTTCCACACGCTCTGCTCGTCGTCGTGCTCGTGAAGGGCCGAGTCGGCGAGGTCGATGATGGATTCATGGTCTTAGGGTATTAGGGTATTAGGGTATTAGGGTATTAGGGTACCAGGGTTAGGTTAGGGTAGAAAATATAGGGTTTAGGGATGGGGAGTTGTCCATCAGGAAGGAGCTACGGCAGCTCCTGGCGATGATGTCGAGATGCCCGTGGGCGCCGGTGATGTCCAGATGCCCCCGGGTGCCGGTGAGCAGCATGGGCCAGCACCTGGTGCGCCCTTCAAATTCGCGCGCAGCCGCAAGTGAGGCATGGGTTAAGGAGATGCCGAAATGGAAATGGTGATGTCCTTCTGCGCATGGACGAACGGCTTGACCCAACAGCCGAACATCCCTACTCAAACATGCGAAAGCCCAGGCCCAACTATTCAAAATGAAACATACCTGCTGCCTGTGAACGTGACAGGAGCTCCTCATGCGCGTCATGAAGGACCCGTTATTGAGGTCCAGGGTTACCCGCGATTGTAGGAGTGTAGTCTCTAGGTTGAATGAAGCTAGGGTTAAGGGGCTTGCCGGTTTTGGATCTCGGATCCGGAATTGGGGTGTGGGGTTTGGAGAGTAGAGTTTGGGATATCATGCCCTGCTTAACGTTCACGGTTTCTGGCCGTGGTTCTTGCAAAGAGTCGTGTCGCGACGGTCTAGTTCTGGATCGACGCCAATCGTGCAGCACCCGCAAGTGCCCCGGTCACTACTTTCCAGGCGCCTGATGCAATCGGATTCTCCCTGGCTGCAGCGGCCCTGAACCATAAACCCTACATGCTAGAGTTCTTGAATCAATACTCTGCCTTCCCTTAAGGGCCCTGGTAGTAGGATCCCTACTACACTCCCTATACAGGGTTTCCCAGTGTTCCTTGCATATTCTGCGAGTGTTGCACGCTTACTCATAGTATCCCGTTATAGCCGCCAGCCCGTAACCCCTGACATATGTATTCATAGTACATGATACCCCAGAACCCCGGTTTATTTATTAAGACCCCCTAAGCCCTGGCTCCCTTGTAGATCTTTTTTTAATCAAGGCAGCTATACTATTGATTCTGCATGCTTTGCTCCCGGGGTTCGAGCTTAGGGTTTGGGGTTTTAGGATTTAGGATTTAGGGTTTAGGGTCTAGGGTTTAGGTTTAGGTTTAGGGTTTAGGATTTAGATTTTTTGGGGTTGTAGGGTTTAGGGTTCTCAGGACATGTTCCTTCCTGCTTTGGCGACAATTCCGGCCGTTTGGGCCATCGCTTACGCACCAGGGCAGGGAGCAGGGTGAGTTTAATATTTATGGTTCAGGGTTCAGGGTTTAGGGTTCCCCGATTTTCAGAAGACTCGTCTAGTAGAGTTTAGCCCAGAGCCCTAATAAGGCTCCTGCGTTGGCGTCTGTGGCGTAAGGATATCAGAGGGGGACTTTGGGGTGCACTGGACTGCCAGTACAGTCGGCGGCGGTAGGGAAGAGTATCACCAATCATTCAGTCCTTCTAAATCTGTTTTAGTGCAATCCTCCCAGAGTTTAGTGTTCAGTGCCTTTCTGTATCTACATAGGTATTTACATGCAGGCATACAGGCGCACGGAAAATGCAGATGCGAATTCATATGCTTGCCTCGTGCTGGTTAAGTCCCCTCAGCCTTCTCGAAACCCGTGAAACCCGAGAGCTAAACCCCAAACCCTGTGCCTGACCACATCGGTCTTCTTTTGGAGGCTTAGGCGGACGAGAGAAAAGGGTCTTCCCCAAACCCTAAACCCCTAAACCCAAACCCCTAAACCCTAACCCCTAAACCCTGAACCCTAAACCCTAAACCCAAAGCCCCTGAGACAAGCTTACAGCTGGGCTTCTCACCAGCAGAAGCCGTCGGACCTTCGGGATGCGTCTCCACAAAATCGGGGCCTTGACAATTATTGTCCTACCTTTGGTTAGTAGGGAATGGAAGAATGGCAGTAATAGTAGCTATAATTGTACACCATTCCTCCATTCCCTACTAACCAAAGGTAAGTTGTGGGCATGTTAAAGTACAATTGCAATGAGGAGACCTAAGGAACATTCTTGGTAATTATATAGGCTTTACGCCCTAAACTGACCACTAAGCCGTAAACCATGCAGAGACCAGATCCGAAGCCTCGGCTTTAAACCCTTAGCGTAGGGGCCTTAGCAATTAGAATACGGCTTCGGGGCTGTTTTCTCGTGTAGTCATGTAGGGCTTTTCGGGCAGACTATTACTATTACGTATTCCTAAACCTCTATAATACTCCATAAACCCTTACAAAGCCAGACAGCAAATCCCTTCTTAGATCCTATTATACTACTACTAACTCTTCCGACCCCTATACCCTAAACCATCCTAAATTACAAACGCTAAGCCGAGGTTCCCCACTTTCTGCAGCTGGGTCTCGTGCTTTCCAAGACGGGGACCCCTTGTTGGGGGAGTTGGACTTTGGGGCCAAGGTTTCGAGCTTAGGGTTTAGGGTTTAAGGGTTTTAGGGTTTAGGGTTTAAGGGTTTAGGGTTTAAGGGTTTAGGGGTTTAAGGTTTAGGGTACTAAACCAGCCCAAATTCCTGGTTGTTGGCAGGGAATGTGGGAATGGATCCCAATAATAGTCCCTTCTGGTTCCTTGCAGTGGCCCTGGTGGCTCATTTCCTCTTTCCCCACAAAGAACCGGGGTGTATTGGGCTCTTCTACACGGTGCAGTGGTTGGACTCTTTGGGTTCGGAGCCTTTTCTGTTTCTTCGATGATGTATGCACGGCCCACCTAAGCCCAGCAAATCCAGAGCAGCACGAACCGCATTAACTACCGCAGGTAAGTCCAAGACAGGTTGTAGAAGGGTTTCGGGTTCAGCACTTAGACGTTGTTATAATTACTAAACACAGATTCCAAGCGCCCCGACAAGCCCTGATGCACAAAAGTCTACAGGAAACCCAAACCACAGTTTGCGTGATGTCGAGGTCTGACATGTTTGAATGGAGTTAGCATCCCCTTATAGCTGCTGTATAATATAGTACAGTATATCCCCAACACCCTACTCCCAGCATTAAGGCCTCTATATGGGTGGTTGTCAAAATCATGGTCTCTTTTGGGTCCTTAATATAATACGGCACCTAGTATTTAGGGTACCCAAAAGGGGACCATAATTTTGACAACCACCCATATCAGCACCTATAGCACACCCCTAGCTGACATTTGAAGGTACCATGCCTGCTGAAAGCTGGAACTTCGGGGTCGGTTGTTACTTAGAGGTTCTTGGGTAGGTATATGGGAGTTTCCGAAAAATTAGGGGTACCTTATTTTGGGGTCCTTTTCATAAGGATCCTACTATTTAGGGTACTAGATCAGGGTCCCCTATTTTCGGAAACTCCCATATTAATATGGGTTATAAGTATAGTTACCCTACTTATATAAGCCAGCGGCGTGTTTGCCGTACCCGTGAAATCGCCTCTTGGTGACTTCGGTGACTTCGGGGGGGGGAGGGGGGGGGGGGCTGATAACGTTCAGCTGAACCATATCCCCAAAAAAGCCTTTCGTTCTGGCAAGCCCAAAAGCAGCCCGAAGCCCTGAACCCAGTGCAATCGTGCGATCGCCCGAAGCAGTTCAATCCCAAGGCTTCAGCCTTATATCCCACAGTCTTACCGAACCGTGTACATGGATCTTCGTTGGATTAGCTTGCTGCTCTTTGCTCTGCTCGTGCTTCGGAAAAGCGGGCAGCTCTTTTACGATGATCTGGGCGGCTTCCGGACATTCGCTATGATTGACATCGAGAGCCATTTCGAAATTTTGACGATCCCAGGTGTCTCCGCTGCACCCGTCGGATCTGCCGAGTATGCAGTGTTGCATGCCATCTTCAGCGATACACGTGCCGGCGGACTTCCTTGGCTGCGACTGCTGGAGCGCCGATTGGACATCGGTGCCGCACTGGCTCGCGTGTTGCGTGCCGGGCTGGTGAGTGTGCTGGCTTGGGAGTTCTCTTTTCGTGCTCAGCGGCGCCTGGACACGAGCTTTGGTACCCTTTCTTCCTGGGGGCCGTGTCCGTCCGTGGCAGAGATGGTGGCAGATTTTCAGGTTTTGCGGCAAACGGTGCTGAGCCGACAGAACGTGAGGCCTCGGTTCAGAACGCCCTCTCCACGCAGATCCGCAGTGCAAAGTTGCAGTCCACTGACCCCTCGGACGGCTGCTGCTTTTCTAGACCAAGGTCCACGCAGCCCAATGCATATCCGGGATTCTCCCTACTCTCAACGTGCCAAAAGCTTTACGGCTAGCATTGGTATGTTGTAGCGTTTTCTTGGTTATTGTATTTTCTTTAACTGCCATTGCTTCTTGAGGCTTTTGGGAACATCAGCGAGCAGCAGCGGCACAGATATCCTCAGACTTCTTGGCGGCTGCTGCGGTTCCTCTTCCGGTCACGGTGTCTGACACGGAGGCTTCAAGCTTAAACCTTTAACTCTAATCTGAACCCTAAACTGTAAACCCTAAACTCTAAATTGTGAACCCTAAACTGTAAGCCCACACCCCAGGACGAGTGCGATGTCAACGTGATGCAGGATCCTCCCGTTTCCTCCTCCTCTGCTGGTGCTGAGCTGTCTCCAGAACTTCCAGTCGCCGGAGCTGCGATGCAGGATGTTCCCGCTTCTTCGTCCTCTGCTGGTCGTGACACGAAGGCTTCAAGCTTAAACCTTTAAGTCGAATGTNGCTGCGATGCAGGATGTTCCCGCTTCTTCGTCCTCTGCTGGTCGTGACACGAAGGCTTCAAGCTTAAACCTTTAAGTCGAATGTGAACCTTAAACTGTAAGCCCTAGACTCTAAATTGTGAACCTTAAACTGTAAGCCCTAAACTCTAAATTGTGAACCCTAAACTGTAAGCCCACACCCCAGGACGAGTGCGATGTCAACGTGATGCAGGATGTTCCCGCTTCCTCTGCTGGTCGTGGCGAGTGGTCTGCACAGTTCCAGGAGCCTTCCTTCGGCAGCAGAGATGCGGATGTGGGCGAGGATGCAGTGCCTTCCTCTTCTTTGCCTAAACCCTAAACCCTAANCTCTGCTGGTCGTGGCGAGTGGTCTGCACAGTTCCAGGAGCCTTCCTTCGGCAGCAGAGATGCGGATGTGGGCGAGGATGCAGTGCCTTCCTCTTCTTTGCCTAAACCCTAAACCCTAATCCCTAATCTCTAATTACACCCGCCCTTATGCATGAACTTCACAAACCTCCTTCCCTCCAAACCGACGAAATATTCCGAAGGATATCCAACAGTTCCCGGNCCTAAACCCTAAACCCTAATCCCTAATCTCTAATTACACCCGCCCTTATGCATGAACTTCACAAACCTCCTTCCCTCCAAACCGACGAAATATTCCGAAGGATATCCAACAGTTCCCGGACCATGCTGATGACACTGACCTTTGGCAGCAGCTGCCCCAGCCCCAACCACCAAACCCTCTTGAAGCCCAGCAAAACTCCGAATGTGAATACCTTGGCAACTCCGCCTGAGGAGATGCGTGACGCTCCTGACCAGTTGCGCGACTTACATGCGGCTGTGCTGCCGCCCGCCGAGCAAGTAAGAAAGAAACCCAGGACCACCCGAAGCTTTAAGTGGGGTTCCTGCACAAAGTGCGGCCTGGCTCGCAGCCCCCACATCTTCAATAGTGGCATGTTCCGAGGCAGCCTTCGTTTAGTTTGCAACGGCTTCTGGAAGTTTTCCCAGCAGGGCGGAAGGCGGTGCTGGACTCATGCAGCCTTCGATTTTGATACTTATAAGTACAGTGAGTGTCCAGAGTATCTTCGGCGACACTTCGAAAGCCTCGAGGCGGGCTTTCTGCGGGGCCGCGTGCGTTGAAATCGCTTTCTGCGGGGCCGCTTGCGTTGAAAATATCAGCCCTTGCCGTGTGTACCTATAGTCTCCAGTGTAGTTCCTTTTTTGGGTTAACCAGTTTTATGGTTAGGATCCTATAATATATCGTTTCGGGTTAACCAAAAAAGGCGCTGCAATGGAGACTATAGATGGTTGAGTAGGATTCGAGACCTTGGAGGCCCTGTAANGGGTTAACCAGTTTTATGGTTAGGATCCTATAATATATCGTTTCGGGTTAACCAAAAAAGGCGCTGCAATGGAGACTATAGATGGTTGAGTAGGATTCGAGACCTTGGAGGCCCTGTAAAACCACTACCTCAGCCCTTGCCGTGTGTACCTATAGTCTCCATTGTAGTTCCTTTGTTGGGTTTACCAGCTTTATGGTTAGGATCCTATACTATCGTTTCGGGTTAACCAAAAAAAGGCGCTGCAATGGAGACTATAGGTAGTTGAGTAGGATTCGAGACCTNTGTAGTTCCTTTGTTGGGTTTACCAGCTTTATGGTTAGGATCCTATACTATCGTTTCGGGTTAACCAAAAAAAGGCGCTGCAATGGAGACTATAGGTAGTTGAGTAGGATTCGAGACCTCAGGCCCTCTAAAACCTATCACCGCTTTCTCAAGCCCTACCGTGTGTACCCTATAGTCTCCCTTGCAGTTCCTGTGTTGGGTTAACCAGTTTTAGCGAATCCTAGGACATCATAGCAATATGGTTGACCAAACGAGGAACTGCAATGGAGACTATAGGTCGTTTCCTGGGATTGCAGACCCTAGGCCCTCTAAAACCACTACTGAAACCCTCTGAACTCTAATGTATCTAAAGTCTACATTTACAAAGGCCAAATGCGTGAAGCCTCGAGGGCCTACTTGAAGCCCTTCGACCCTCGTGCGCATTCCGCATGACAGATGCGATCATGTGTGCCCGAAGCCCTTTTTGGTTNCCTTTTTGGTTGCGTGCGCGCTGCGTTTAGAGGAGAGGCAACGTGCTGATGCAGCGCGGTGTACGCGTGCGTGGACTCGCTTTGTTTCCTGTGCTCGCTCTTCACTTCGAGACCTCGCTCCCTGGACAGGAGGACTACAATGTTCAAGTTGCGGCTAGTTGCATGTTGCTGCCAAGCCCCAAACCCTACACCCCGGCAGGACCATAACTCTGCACGCTAGCCTTTGTAGCTGGTGCGTCCACCCGAGACTNGGACTACAATGTTCAAGTTGCGGCTAGTTGCATGTTGCTGCCAAGCCCCAAACCCTACACCCCGGCAGGACCATAACTCTGCACGCTAGCCTTTGTAGCTGGTGCGTCCACCCGAGACTACGTCAAAATACAACTAGTTGGCTTCGAATATATAACCCTGAACGCGTAACAAGAATAATCATTTCCGAAAGGACCGCTTGCATTTCCTTCTCGGACCAGTGCAAGTCGTGCTGGATTGGCTTCGATTGCTCTTCATGGTCTTGACCCTGGATCGCGTCAACCTGCTAGATGACGTTGCGCTTCTATCTTCCTTGCTGACGACGCTTCAGGAGCATGTGCGCGCCGGACTTGCTGCCAGCATGCTGCCAGTCTTGCGGGATCCACAGCTCGAGCGCCAGCTTCCGTGTCAGCACAGCGTGGNTCTATCTTCCTTGCTGACGACGCTTCAGGAGCATGTGCGCGCCGGACTTGCTGCCAGCATGCTGCCAGTCTTGCGGGATCCACAGCTCGAGCGCCAGCTTCCGTGTCAGCACAGCGTGGTGAACAACGTTTTGCGCTGTTGTGGTCACGACCGTGACCGCCTCTTCCAGGTCTTGGAAGAGGTCACCTTGGGTCTGGAGAAGGCACGGACAATCGGGGTGGCAATGCTCTTGGCTCCTGCTGTAGCATGCTGAAAGCTTGCAGCCCAAAACCTCAGCCCAATCATGCTTGTCAGTCTTCCACCCACTAAATGTCTGCCCAGTTGAGCGCCTACATGGACGTGTTCGCGCCCAACGCAGAGTTCGCAGCGCTGTGGTCTCCTTTGCAGGCCGCTTCGCAAGATGTCCTTGCGATTGCGCATCTGCGTCTCGGTGACAGCGAATGGGAGTTATTGTGACGACAACCGCTTGAAAGCGTAAAACGTGTGGCACCATGTTCGTCCCAGACTTTGCTCCCCTGCAAAACCTTCACCAAACAAGCATAAACTACTTGGAATCCTCGCTGTGTTATACTGATAGGGTCCAATATACGTGTGTTAGGTCACAGTCATAGGTGTATGTTAAGTCTACAGTAAGTATGTATTAAGTGTCTATTACTATGGCTAGAAGACTAGCTATAACACAGCGAAGATTTCAAGTAGTCACACCCAATTCAGTGCAATCCCAAAATCCTGAACCCTGAACCCCTGTACCTCCGGCCCCAAGCAGTGCAATTCCAAAGTCCCGCCTGAACCCTGAAACTGCTTGCACTTGCTTTGCTGTTGATTGCTCAAGAGCGAAAATGGCGCCTAGAGAATGCAGCCATTGCGGAAAAGCAGGGCACTACGCCAGCACGTGCCCTAAGCTGGCCCAGTCCTTGCTTCGCAACGCTCTCCAGAAGGTTCCTTTTCTCTGACTCTTTTCTGTTCTCAGGCACTCATGTTCCCTCACACTTGTGTCTTGGTCCCTGCAAGGTGCAAGTGGCACAGTTGCAGAAGCATGTCCAAGCAGGCCACGCAGTCAGCCTGGTGGGGGCTCCGCACAAGCCTGCCCACGGCAGCAAAAGAAAGGCCTGCAAGAACCAGTTCTCCAACTACGCCACTGCTACTTCCGGAAAGAAGCGGCAGGCGCGAGCTCCACAGCAAGAGAAGCGAAGGCGGCAGAAGAAACGTGCTCCCCGTGCCATGAAGACACAAGCTGCAGCGACTCGCCAGTACACCGCGAAGGAGATCGCTGCAGCCTACAACCGGCTTCTGTCCACCAGATGGGCGTGGAAACGAACTACTTGTCCTTGCGGAGGTAACCTGGTAAAGGTCAAGAAGAAGACTGCCGCCCAGCGGGGCAGTGGCCGTGCCTTTCAGCGATGCTCTCGCTGCAAGAAGTGGTACGATGTCTTAGCTACAAGTCACTTGCCAGTGGTGAAAGCTCCGCTCCCCGTCGTTGTCAGCATCCTTGAGTACTACTTTGCCAGCATTGGCTGCCCGACACCCAATCAGATTGGCACTCACTTGGGACTCAGCTGCGATGGGGTCGTGAGGAAGTTGGTCCGTGTCCTTCGCAGCGCAGAGGTGCGCTGCGCTCAGCAGCGTCAGATCGGCAGAGAGCTTGCTGGACACTGCAAGTGTTTACCCTCAACCCTAAACCCTGAACCCTTAAACGGCCTGCTTAAGCTTTTTGTTCTATAGTCTTTCCACTTGCGGGTTTCGCGTTTCTCTGAAGGAGACGTGGAAGCCGACGCAACTTCCCTCAGAAGCATGCGCCACGGCAACAAGCGAGAGTGGTGCCAAGTCTACGGCATGATGGTTCGCTCAGACACCCAGAAGCCAATCATCAACCTCTACATGCTCCCCAATGCGACAACAAAGTTGAACAGCAAGCCGCCCGTTGAGTCCCGTGAGCGCGTTGAGGCCGTGTGCGACTTGTCGGTTCTTAAGCGCAAAGCGCCTGACGGAACATGCACTCGTGTTTTGACCGATGGGGCGCAGCTTTACCCCAAGCTGTGCCGGGATCTGTCTTTGAAGCACCATGCGTGCAACCACTCCAAAGGAGTCTTTTGCGTGCGACAGACCGTCAGGGAGCGTGGCACAACCCGCCGGCTCATGATCCACACAGGGTCCCTTGACGGATTCTGGAAACATCTCAAGGCATACATTCCCGAGAGTATTTCCTCCAAGCGCAGGAAAGTTTTGGAAGACTACATGCGTTCCTTTCAGTGGCGGTGGGAGAATGAGCAAGCCAGGGCAAACCTGATGCGCATCACCGGCCATGCTCTGCGGTTTTGATCCTTTCGAAGGCGAGTCCCTCCTGTCAAAAGCTGTGTGCTAGGGTTTTTTGCCTTGTCGGGCTTCAGGCTGTAGGGTTTAGNGCGAGTCCCTCCTGTCAAAAGCTGTGTGCTAGGGTTTTTTGCCTTGTCGGGCTTCAGGCTGTAGGGTTTAGGGTTGACGTGGTACCCAAAACCCTGAACCCACTGCAGGCCTTAGGGTTGCGGGTTGACCTGGGACCCAAAATTCAGTACCCTACTTTTTTTTAAGTTCGTTCCAGTGTTTTCATGTTTCTGTGTATTGTTGTTATAATGGGAATGGCTTGTATTTAGACGGCTTCCCTGGGATTTGGTGCTTTGTGAGACCCCAAAATTCAGTACCCTACTTGTTTTANTAGACGGCTTCCGTGGGATTTGGTGCTTTGTGAGACCCCAAAATTCAGTACCCTACTTGTTTTAAGTTCGTTCCAGTGTTTTCATGTTTCTGTGTATTGTTGTTAGAATGGGAATGACAGCAATATTTAGACGGCTTCCGTGGGATTTGGTGCTGTGTGAGACCCTAAAATTCAGTACCCTACTTTTTTTAAGTTCGTTCCAATGTTGTCGTGATGCTGTGTATTGTGAGGTTTACACA
>BGNK01000199.1:38065-58529 GCA_003297005.1 Symbiodinium sp. clade A Y106
CAGCCTTGTCATTTGCGTACTTCCAAAATACACTGAAATGAGCACGCCACCACAGCGGCAGCTGCGTTTTTCAAAAAATAGGGGTACGGTAAAACCGGTGGCGGGTAGTACTAGTACTACGACTACTACTACGACTACTACGACTACTACTACCACCACTACTATTATTATTATTACTACTACTACTATTAGTACTATTACTACTACTAGTAGTACTACGACGACGCCTACTACTACTACTACGACTACGACTAGTACTGAAAGTTTTTTTTGATGGGGACGAAATCTCCGGATTCTCCTAGGCTTGCCTGNTACTACGACTACGACTAGTACTGAAAGTTTTTTTTGATGGGGACGAAATCTCCGGATTCTCCTAGGCTTGCCTGTAAACTGGTAGAGAAAGTTTTTTTGATTGGGAAAAAGTTTTTTTGGATTGGCTAAAAAGTTTTTTTTTGATTTTTGAGGAAAGTTTTTTTTGATTCAAAAAAAGTTTTTTTGATGGGTTTCCCGGGTTATACAGGCTCCCGGTCTATGAGGGTTCAAAAGACAGAATGAAGCGTTGTTAACCTGTCCGCGGTTTGTGCGGATGCATCGTGCATCAGAGGTACTGGGCTTTGGAGTACCATACTTTAACACTTTTTTTCTTAAAGGAACCATTATGAAATACAAGTTTATACTTTTTCTCCCTGGTCACTTAAAAGGGCTCCCGGTGGTGTGGAGCCTTAATTTGGGGTTTAGGTTCAAAGGTTTTGATAGGGCATACAGAAAGTGTCAAAAAGTTGGAGACCCATTATCTTCATGCCCAGCATGCATGCTCCTTTCCTAGCTTCGAAATTTGTCAGGCTTGCTGTGATGGGGTTTCATTTAAAGACCCTTCTATACAGCCCTTACAATGACAAAGCCGTTATTGAAATATTAGAACTTCCCAACTCCTTGTGCAACCCTTTTTACAGTTTCCCACACAACCGCAAAGCCTCACTAGCGAAGGATTGGCAGATTTACCCCGACCTAGCGACGGCCGAGCTCAGGACGTTAGCCCCGCAGGTATGCGGGTTTCTAAAATGCGGGGTTTTAAGACCCATGTGGCAGTTTAAAGGGTTTAATGTAGGAACCTGAGTAAGAAACCCTGGGCCTAGAACCCCAAAATAGTAGGATTCATATAAGGAACCCTAATAAATTGACAAAATTTCTTAATCAGGTTCCGACGTTAGGGCCAGTTTTGGGTCTATGGTTCCAGGGCTCTCCACTGGGGTGCATGCGAACGCAATACTGAAGCGTTTGCATCAAGAGCACAATAGCACTCAAGTCATCGCAAGTTCCTAGAGAATCAAGAGCATCATGATTACTACCATTTTGCTGATGTCGCGACTATCCTGTTTTTTAGCAGTTTCTTCATTCGAGTCCCCAAACTTCTCAAACTGTCACATGCCAGACCCAGGACCCCTCTACAACCCTGCACAATCGACATATGGCCGGCCGAAGCCCTTTTGTCGCTGTGCCAGCCACTGGTGCTGCGGATTAGCTGTGGCAGAAGCGTACACCCTAAAGCCATAAGCCCTGACTACACCTGAACGCCCAAACCTTTAAACCCTAAGTACGTGATGATTGGAACACAGATACCGAAGGGCAAGGGCGAAAAACTTCTCCATAGTCTCCGTCTATGGTCTCTGCATCTGCTAAAGGGCGCGCCCAAGCGCATGTTGTATCGAAGAGATGCCAGCATACCCGTTTGTATTTACATTTAAAATGAGTAGCTGTCCAAATTCCGGTCCCTTTTTGGGTACCCTAAATTTTAGGTGCCGTAGTATTTTAGGAACCCAAAAGGGACCATGATTTTGACAACCACCCAAAAATATATAACAATATAAATATATATACATACATATATATATATATGTATGCATATGTGTATGTATGTTTGTATGTATATGATAAAAAAAGCCCTAAGCACTACACCCCAGAGCCTGAACTCCTGAGAACGATTGCCCTTGCAGAAGAGCGAGCAACACATCTTAGCCCTCAACTTACCTTTGGTTACAATTAAAACCCACTATTACTACCATTCTTCCATTCCCTACTAACCAAAGGTAGGTCAAGCTACTGTCTTTGGCTCCGGTCCCGTGTAAAGAGGACTCTTGCCCGGAAGAAGCGTGGGACGCCTGCTTTCCAGGCCGCTTGGCGCATTTGTGGGCGTCACCTGGGGTTTAGCATGGTGGTCAACAACAAAAAGAACAAGGGAGCACGTGCAATTGCCGCCGCGGAGGGTGTGTCGTTTGTTTGGTGTTTTTTTATTCAAGAGCCTGAATATCTCGAGTATCGTGTGGTCTTCGTGAATAGGACCATCTTTCGCAGCATTTTTTTTACCAAGTTTTTTGTTCTTGGTTTTGGTCGTGTTTTGTTGCGAAAGTGTCGCTAAGACCGTGTTTTATCGCTGTTTTTTGAGTTTGCGTTTGATTTTTGAAGTGTTTATTTGGAGAGCCCGGAAAACGCGAGGTGTTTTTGTTTGGGGGCGTCTCAAAAGTAACGTAACTAAACAGGGCAACAGGGAGCAACATTGTCATTGTCATGGTTATCACCGTCGGTATCGTCATCGCCATTGCTATCTTCCGCATAAACAATCAGCATCATGCAAAAACATCAACATCATCAACATCCCCCCCATCAACCCCCTCCTCACAAATGCCCAGCGCAGAAAGAGAAACAGTACATGTAAGCCGCATTCGCATTCACTTCATCAGCCCCCGAGGTCAAATACACATGGAAGTCCAAGCTGGCATGTGCAAAAAGTCGAGAGTGGGCACAGTAGTGCCCGGAAATCTTAGGAAAACACCGCAAAAACCGATGCAAAATGCGGAACGTATAGGAAAACACCGCAAAACCGATGCGAAATGGACGGCCCAGTTTGTTTTGTACAGCGCAGCCCGGAAATTCAACATGCTTCTTGAGAAAACACAGCAAAAACCGATGCGAAACAAAACTGCAAAATCATTTCCGAACCAACAACGTGCCAACAGTCGAGTTTCAGCACATGCCAGCCCCGAAATCGCTCCACCCCCTGCGGCGGCAGATGGACATGCCCCCAAGAAATCAACAGCAGCAACGCAACAGCACCAGCAGCAACAACGGCAACAGCCAGTTGCGACTACAACTACAACAGCTGCTGCTGCTGCTGCTACTCCTACTCCTACTCCTACTCCTACTCCTACTCCTACCACTATCACTATCACTACCACTACCACTACCACTACCACCACGACCACGACCACGACCACGACCACGACCACGACCACGACCACGACCACTACCACTACCACTACCACTACCACTACCACTACCACTACCACTACCACTACCACTACGACGACGACGACGACGACTACTACTACTACTACTAACTACTGCTACGCCCACTACGACTACTACGACTACTACCACGCCTACGACGACGACTACTACTACTTATTTACTATTTACTACTTGCTACTTACTACATACTACTTTCTACCTACGACTACCACTACTACTACCACCACCACCACCACCACCACCACCACGACTACTACGACGACGACGACGACTACTACTACTACTACTTCTACGACGACTACTACTACTACTACGACTACTGCACCTACTACGACTACGACGACGACGACTACTACTACTGCTATCAGGACGACGACCACGACTGCTGCTACCACTGCAACTTTCAAAGCTAAGCCATGGTTCCATATCTGTTGACAATGATAGAAATACTCATGCACTTGCAGTGCCCCATAGACTTGCCGAAACCAAGCAAATATTCTTGGTTTAAACACGTGAAGATTTCAACCCCTCTCCCTTGAACATGGATCTCGACAACGACGCATTTGTGTGTGAGACGGCATACGCACCATTTGTATGCGCCGCTCCGTGACTCCTCAAGCTCCACAGGTGTGCCAAGTGATGCGCAAGCACCAGGCGCATGGCATTCAGGATCTGTATCTGGGTTCGCTTGTTTCCGAAGCTCCCATATGGGAGTTGCCGAAAATAGGGGACCAGAATATAGTACCCTGAATAGTAGGATCCTTATAAGGACCCCACAATAAGGTACCCCATATTTTCGGAAACTCCCATATCTGAAGCTATAGACTTGCACCTACCGCGACCTTCTCCTTCTTGTCGGGCCCCTGTAGATGCGAACGTTAGGGTTTGTGAAAATAACTGCCGGCAACCTTCATAAGCCGTCTCAGAACCGAGTTCTCACCTGCTTAGCAGGCTCTTCAGCATGCTACTGATACTGCTCGGGACTTGGGCATGTAATCGCACCCGAACTAACGACACGGTACCCCGTGACAGCTCCCCAAGCGCAAACCCTGACTCTATGGAGGTTACGCCGCAGACGGCCCACTACAACCAGGTCTTGATAGCCTGTCGCACAAGTCCGCCTGCCCTGCTAAATTACTCGTCAATTCAGCGGTTGGCTGCCAGGTAGTATGGGGGCCTAAATATTGTATTATTTTGGTGGTTCCTTAGTATAGTTATAGTATAATGGGCCCCTAAACCCCATTCTAATTATTAAGGCCCCTATATTACCCTGAACCCCTCACCGCCCTGTAACTGTGCCTTATACTCCTTGATCCTTGACTACGAAACCTTGACGCCCCAACCCCTTAGCCTGAACCTCATGTTGCGAAGCTTCAGCGCTAATTACACCGGCAGGATCCGCTTTCCAGGTGTTGCCTGCGGTGTGGGTAGTACAGGTGCAAGAATATTCAGAATTGGGTATGTCGTCAGTATGGTATCACTGTACTATAAAGTGGGTTGGCCAGTTGTTATAAATGACCTTGTGACAATATTTACAAATTCCATTTTAGGAGATATCACGACGAATTAAGCTCGTTCCGAGGTTCTGCTTCAGGCCTGTTCAGGTGTTGCGTAGGGGTTGGGTTTCGGACCATGGATTCAGGATCACGATGATATGACTTATAATACAGATTCTGGCGGCAATAAGGAAGAATTCTAACTAGCAAGAATGACAGTGAGAATTCCGACAATACTGACGATGAGTTAGGATTCATGGTTCCCTAAACTCCCCGGAGCCCTAAACCCCAGACCCTAAACTTAAGCCCTAAGTTTCCAGAAATCCCTGAAACCTCACATACAGCCCCCTATCCATTAGAGAGCCGTTCTAGTAACCCTTAAAGGAACCCCTCAGCCTGAGAAGATCCCCGGCCCCGAACGGCAATTCCTAAGCTGCCCTGCCAGGTGGGCCTTGTCTTTGGAAATTCTAAAAGACATGATCTATGACCAGGCCAGGTGGGTACCCTGAAGCCCTAAACCCCTCAATCCTAAACCTGAAAACCCTAAACCCTAAACCCCTTAACCCCTTAACCCGTTAACCCCTTAACCCTAATCCTTAAAGCCCAAACCCTAAACCCCTAAACCCTAAACCTAAACCCTACAACCCTATACCCTTGAGCTTCGGGCGTCGGAGTTTTTTGGGAGTCGGGTTTCACGTTTCGGAGCCATAGTCAGGGGTTGGGAGCCGGGGAAGTATGGCCCCAGTTACCTTGCGTATAGCCGCGAATCCAATTTTTAAGAATCGCCGCAGCCCTCCGCCCCGTCCCCCCCCCCACTCCAACCGTCGCTGCAGTGGTTCTATCACTGTGCAGGTGGCATATGCCTCGTTATACCTAACCTCTAAGACTCCAAGTATGCAAGTTTGAATCGTACCTACTTTGGGCTATTTGGAGTCTTGGGGCACACTTAACGCGAGAACTAAATTACAAGGTCAAGGTGGCAGGCAGAAGGAAGACTTGAAGCATCATGGATCCTGGGTCATACGCGGTTCAGCCTCGGCTGTCTGGAATCCTGGACCTACATGTGCCTGAAGCTTCATAAACCCCCTCAGTTTCCTACTCTCTGTGCTTCGGGCTTTCTTAACGCTTTGAAGGGTTCAAAAAGGTATTTAGGGGTTTGATGAGGAGTCAGAGTTAGGCGGTGAGGGTGCAGATTTGCATGTGTTGGGGCCTTTGTTTTGGAGTTTGGGCTTTAGGGTTTATGGCTTAGCTGAGGTCAAGTGGTCAGGGCTGGGATGTACAGATTTCAGGGTTTGGGGGTTAGGCTTGGATTCAGGGGTTAGGTTTAGGACCTTAGGATGTAGGGTTTCAGGGTTTTGTGCCAGGTGAATCTACCGGGGCAGGGGCAGTTTAGGGTATAGGTTTCATGCCGCGTCATACTCTGGTGTAGTATGAAGGTCTGAAGGATTTGTCTGAATATACCTTTGTAGTCCCCAGATCATGATCCCTGAAAATTCAATCAGCCAAAACTCCAGTCCTGTCATTGAGGCCGGTGCAGCCCTTATATTGGCTTTACAGTGGCGGGGAATCGGGGCTTCGGATTTGGGGTTTAGGGCTTGGGAGTTTCTTGTTTAGGGTTTAGGGGTTTAGGGTTTAGGGTTAGGGTTTAGGATTTTGGGTTGCAGCAGGTGTACCCCGACGAGTTTACCGTGAAGCAGGCGTGGACCGCCACGGGTTTAGGGTTTACCTGTAGTCTCCCATGCAGTTCCTTCTTTAATGTAGGCATAACCGAGTTCAGATTTAGGATCCTATAAGATACCCCAACAAGGAACTGCAATGAAGACTATAGGTAGGGAGCCCGAAATCCCAAATCCCTGAACCTAAACCCCGAGTTCCGAAGCCCGAACCCTTACGTTACCGAGCATGGTACACAAGAACCCTTGCACGGCCTTAAGCCCAAACCTCAGCCTTTACCACTTCAGGCCGTTAAACGCGAATCCCTGAATCCTAGCAGACCACAACCCCTGCATCTGTAATCTAAATCCGCAAGGCCCTTGCGCCGAAAACCTGTGCAGAATACATCAGGATTAAGGACTGGAGGATTGCATGTGTTTTTTGTTTGTTCAGGGTTTAGGGCTTTAGGTTTTTAGCCTTTTCGTTTGACTTTCGGGTTTTTTGTGGCTTGGGGTGTAGCGTCAGATCTTTGGTGCGGTTTCCGGGCTCTTGATGACGCAGAAAGCTTTCAGTTTCCAGCTTTTCGCTTCACTGCGTACCTAAGCCCTCCAAGGGCAGGTAGAATAATGGCCCAAAGCGTGTAACGGTTTAGGGTTTAGGGCTTAGGGTTATGATGCTACATACTCTTGGGGTGCAGGCAAGGCGTCAGGCTCAGGAGATATACTGATATACTGGAGGGGCTTAAATAATTACCAATACTCTTTTGAGGGTTCCTTATTATACTTATAGTATAATGGGCCTCAAAACCCTATTCTAATTATTAAGGCCCCTATATTAAACCCCATAATACCCCTTATAGTAACCCTAATAGGACCCTTTTTTAGGAACCCTTTGAAGGAACCCTATTCTAATTATTAAGGCCCCTATATTAGGGCTTCACTTTCGGGGGGGCTTTGGTCAGATGATGGGTCTCAGGTGTCGTGTGAAGGCCGCAGGGCTCTGGGTTTAGGGCTTAGGGTAACGGTGTAGGGTTTAGGGTCTAGGGTTTGAGGGGTTTAGGGGTTTAAACGGTTTAGGGGTTTAGGGTTCAGGGTTTACGGTTACGGTGTGGGGTTTAGGGTTTTAGAGCCCTAATTATAAGCAAGTTGGGGGGGCTCCTTGATTTCGACACCTACTGTACTTGGCGTTCTTCTGGTTGGCTCTTAGGACTTTAGCTTTTTGGGTTTCTATATGAACTATAATAAGGGGGCTAAAGGTTTAACTTTTAGGAGGGGTTCAGAAGTCAGCCAAGTGTAGTTTCTTCTTGAGAGAATTCGCTCCGGGCTGGCTCTGACAGAAACCTCGAAGCCCCTTCACAGCTATTGCTTATACTTTCTGCTTGTGCTGCAGTATGCACTGTAGTACATAATGCGGCGTATACTATAGTATGTAATCTAGTATATAACGTAGTATATAATAGCTTCCGGAAAAGCAGCAGAGGCAATGGACAACTGCTGCGACCGGTGGCGGCGCCGGGCTCATACGATCCAGGCTTCTTGTTGAGTGAGGTTGGGCAGTTCCCAGAGACTCCAAAACCCCTTAATTAAGGAATCTACCTTAAATTATAATAGGATCCCTAATATGATTTAAGGTATATTCCTTAATCAAGGGGTTTTGGAGTCTCTGGGTTGGGCATTGTCAAGACCTTGTCTCAAGGAGCAACGAAGAAGATGAAGGTCTAGGGTCTTGTGGCGAATGCATAGGGTTTAGGGTTTAGGGTGACGGTGATTGAACAACCCTGAGCCCTAAATCCCTGAACCCTCCTAGTCTGACCCTACTTGAAGGCTCATGGGACTTAGTAAGTAAGGTTGTAAGTAGGTTATAATTAGGATAACCCCACTTGGGGGACTTATACCCCCAAATATAACCTTCTTACTAAGTCCCATGGTCCTTTAAGTAGGGTGACGGTGATTGAACAGAGGGGCTTGTGCTACCATGCTGTTGTTGCTGCTTGTCCTTCTTTCTGACCATATTCGCATGCAGTTGCTGCTTGCGTGCTGGGATTCCTCGTTTATAGCACAACATATGATACAGAGTGTACATAATATAGTGTATAACGCAGTATTCCATACCGCTTATGAAATGATCGACCGCCCAGGGGTCCCTAATATGGTACCCCAAATAGTAGGATCCTCATTTTAAGGACCCCCAAACTAGGTAACCCCTAATTTTCGGGAAACTCGCCCAGGTTCGTGCTGAAACTCTTTGCGTACTTTCGAAGGCTGCCTGGCCTGGAGGCCGCCCCAGGGAGGAGGAAACGGCGTTCACTATGCAGCTCACTATGCAGCTGCCGGTAAGGGTTTAGGGCTACTACAAAAGGGCTTAAATAAGTACCAACACTATTTGTGGGGGTTCCTTATTATAGTTATAGTATAATGGGCCCCAAAACCCTATTCTAATTATTAAGGCCCCTATATTCGTGCTACGTTGCTTGGATGTTAAAAACAAAACTAGCGGGAGTAGGATTTACTAGCGATTGCAGTGGATGGTAGAGCTGCTAGACACCGGGGCCGGCTAAGTCAGGGCCGCTCGCAGAGACCGAGGGAGCATTGTTATGACTTCGCTGGACATCCTGCTAGGGAGCACCATTTTAGAGTCACCCCACAAAAGAAACGCTTTAGATTGTGTAGGGCTTTGGAGTTTCGGGTGGAGGCTTGGGACTGGGAACGTAGTGCCAAACCACGGGCTCAGATGGCCCCCAAATCCTGAACTAAACCGTTGCAGTTGCTGTGGAAGCAAAAATAAAGCCCTTAATCCCTGAAAGCCCTAAACCCTAACTGCAGCTGGCCTCCTTCCGCAACGCGATGGGCGCGCTCCTCCAGAAGCCCACACGCTGGCGAGAGGCTCTGAAGCTGTGGGAGGCCTGGACCCGAACCTCATGCTGACAAAAGCCCATAGAACCCAATGAAAGCTATAATCATGATAATAATCCTACAGAGCCCTTGTAAAACCTCACATGGTTATATATCTGTTTATATCTCTGCATATATATATATATATGTATTCTTCGGGGGGGGGGGGCGTTAGCATATGTGTATATATAAAGAAAGAGACTGCGAGGGAGACGGAGAGAGAGTGAGAGAGAGAGAGAGGGGGGGCTTCATAGGGTCCTATGGCGGGGTTTCAAAAGCATTCCTTTCGTCTTATTTCGGGATGCTCGAATCGGGCCAGCAGGATTCAGAATGGCTTGATATAGGGGTCTGCACAGATTTTTACCGCGTAACTCTCACTCCTGTACAAACTATACCAAATTATGCCACAAATCCTATTCCTTAGATAGTGAACGGAGGAACTTTAGCACTTTTTGGCCTTATATATTAGCTCTGTATTCGAAAATTTTGAGCTTTTTGGGGCCCGGTTGCTGAAGAAGAGAGATTCCGAACTCCTCGGGCTCCCTACAAGTCAGGAGTCAAAATTATGATCCCGTTTTGGGTAGCCTAAATATTAGGTGCCGTATTATGGTAAAGACCCAAAAAGTGACCCTAATTTTGACAACCACCCATCAAGGTAGGCTCTTGGGGCATATGGAGCTGAAGTGGCTGTTTCTATCGCGCATTACAAGGCCAACCTTGTATTACAGTAGTAGATAATCGATTAGAACATACTCGAATACATAATATGGTGTATATATGACATAACAGACATAACACAATAGTCGGATATAGTATGATTTAGTTGATATGTAACTCAATATAACCAGACTACAACGTGCAATAAATCGGGGCTTGCAGGTCCGGAGTTCGGATGTTGGGATTTTGGAGTCAGGGAGCCTCGGGGCGTCCCTAATATAGGGGCCTGAATAATGACCTTCTGGTTTCCTTCGGTTCCTTCAAAGGGGTCTACAAGGGTTACTACAAGGGATCTCTAAGGGTACTATAATATTGGAGCCTAGATAACTACCCAATACCATTTTGGGGGGGTTCCGTATTATAAGTATAGTATAAGGGGCCCCAAAACCTTATTCTAATTATTAAGGCCCCTACAGTACCCCTTTTACCAGCTTTTGAGGCTTACAAAGACCTTAGGTTTTGGGGTTCAGGGTTTCTAGACCTTGAGACAAATGGCGAAAGGCCAACAAGTCCGAATGGGGTAAAAGCTTCCAGAAAAGAACCATTCCAGAACAACAGAGGGCACCTGAACCCACAAACACCCCAAAACCCTGAACCCTAGACCCTCCCTAAACCCTTAAACCCTAAACCCTAAAAGGAAGAGGCAAACAGGTGCTCTAGCAAAGCTACAGCATCCCAGGATCCTCAGTCCCGCAAATCCCCTATATCCTACACTCTTGACCCTATCCCCAATATCCCTAGGACTGAAAGCGACAAAACCCATTTTCGGCAGGATATGGGCACGATGAACCTCGCCCCGGATTCACTCTGCCTTTTCCTCAGCTCTACACTAGGTCTGGAGTTCAGGGTTTACAGACTGTTGCGCTGAGGGGTCTATGGCACATTTCCGAAAACTTCTTTTGACACTTGTTTTTCTTGGCTTGGATGGAGTTGAATTGGAGCTGATTGAGAGTTGTATGGGAAACGGGGGAAGAGGTGGGAATTTGAAATCGCACTGCGAGCCCCAAATATGAACACATGTGCACACTACTATAGTCTTATTGTTGCTAGAACTGTTTTGGAATAGCAAGTATGCGGTTCCAAATGATGTCAACTGTCGAGCTCTTCCCAGGCGAGGTGGGCCTAAATTCGTTTGCCGACTTAGTGAATTATAGGCGATTTGCTCGCTCTCCTTATCAGTATTAGCTGTTGTGTTTGGTCTTGCACATGTTTGGTACTGTTGATGGACAAAATCCTGCATCGCCCATTATAAGGAATATACCATAATTCCCATAGTTTAGAGTCCTTAAGGTCATGCAGGATTTTGTCCATCAGCCGTATGAGAGCTGCAGAGGCCTCAGAGCAGCAGGATCCCTTTGCAAAGGAGCCCTAAACAATGAGCTTCAAGAGAAATTTCTATGTATGACAGCTTCAGAAACCTAGGGGGTCTACTTCAGGCCGTAGATACTAGCATCGTGGTGGATAGGGACCCTCAAAGCAGCTGCAACTATCTTCAAGTACCTAAACCCTACCTGCGCCCCACAATTATGTAGCAAAATAGCCTTTTATAGGTGTTGGGCCATCATTTTACCTACTTTTGGTGGTGCAGGTGAGCCCTAAACCCACTTATACAACCCCTCGAACCGCACGGGACCGGCCCGGATCTTAGCGGAAATGTCGGACAGGCCGAGGCATTCCAAGGCTCAACCACAGCGTGTCCGCAACAAATCGGGGCCTGAGAAATGGGTACAGCCGCATTTGTGTGTTTATGTATCTCTTCGTATGTATATATGTAACAACATTCGCATATATGTATGTACATATGTATATATATATGTGTGTACACATACATGCACACATATATATATATATATATCTCTGTGTGTGTGTGTGGGTGTGTGCATTTGCTTGTATACGTACATATATCGGGGTGTCAAGCCGCGCATTCGCTCGTGTAGTTGTACACACATGAGCACACATGTGTTGCTCGATAGAGATTCGAAGATCTAGGTAGGGCGATATGTGTCTACAATTCATGTTCATCGTAAAATTATAGTACATACTGGTAGGTAGACAGATAGATCAGTTATAGGTGTATATCGCGTCCCTACAGTGATATCATATAAATACGACACTCGCATCGCAAAGCAGGCTGGTCACACGCCATCAAATGGCACGGCCTCAGCGGTGCTTGGGAGGAGCTCTTTCTAAGCCCTACCTGCAGCCGAAACAGCCTACCTTCTTTGGGTTCCTGATATGGTCTCCTCAGAACGGCAAGTCTTTGGGGCCACGGGTAGACCATAATAAACCCCAACTAATGTAGGAACAGTACGATTCATATAAGGAACCCGAATAAAGGCCCAAGGTTTCTTAATCAGGTTCCTACATTATCATAGTACCCTTATAGACCCCTTATAGTAACCCTTATAGACCCCCTTTAAAGGAACCCTACATTTATATAGCCCTTATGGGTTCCTACATTAATCTTCAGACGACTTCTCGGATGAGTTCAGGCTTGTCAAGATTTCAAACCCGGGGCTCGGTTTAGGGTTTAGGGTTTAGGGTTTAGGGTGAATCAGTACTACCAGTGGCGTAGGGTACTTATAAATGATTTTGAATTTCTGGCTCCTTTAATCCCTAAGAACAGCAAAAAATGCTAGGGGTCTAAGTTCAGTATAGAGGAGAGGGTTCTGAGTCAATACTACTAGTAGAAGTAATAGTATCCATTTATAGTCCAACATATCATGACAGTACAAATCGACTTCAACACCTCACACTAGTTGCTGCGGCCCTCGTAAAAAGACCCCTGTAGCACCCTTACCCAAAAGGACCCTCTTGTAGTTCAGTTAGTTAGGCCCTAAGCCCGAAACCCTAAACCCTAAACTGTTTCAGGGTTCAGGGTGCAGNCCCCCCCCCCCCCCCCCCCCGCCACAGGGAACTCTTCCATAAATCCTAAACCTCCAAAAGGGAACTCTTGTCTAATTGGGATAAGAACGGCCTGCTTGGACCGGTGAGGAGTCCTTGCAGCTGTTTGAGCAAGCACAACTGGCCTCGGCCGTGCGCGGCCCAGAACTATACCTGTTTTCGGGTTTAGGCTAGGGTTTAGAGTTTAGGATGCAAGGCAGCAAGTCCCCTGCAAGTACTTGGTAAGCACCCAGCATCGGGTGGTCAATCGGCGCAGCATGCAGTTTCGGGTTTAGTGTTCTGCATCGAGGACACGGTTGGACTTTGGAATCTTTGGTTATGTGAGAAGCACATTAACTAGACATAGTCCCAAACCCTAAGTCCATACTATAGGGCCTTTAATAATTACCTATACTATTTGGGGTTCCTTGTTATAATTGTGGTATTATGGGAAAGAAAAACTTTATTCTACTTAATAAGGCCCCTCTATGCCCCTCTGTTGACCCACGTCCTGCAACCCCAGGACCTGCTACAGCTCTAAACCCTAAACCCATAAACCCTAAACCCTAAACCCATAAACCCATAAACCCATAAACCCTAAACCCTTAAACCCTAAACCCTTAAACCCTACACCCTAAGGCTCAAAGCCCCTTCACACATCACAGCCGTCAAGCTCTAGACTCGCCCCGATGATTTCTTTTAGGATGTGGGAGTTTCCGAAAATTAGGGTTACCTTATTTTGGGGTCCTTATAATAAGGATCCTACTATTTAGCATACTATAACTTATACATAGCTTTTAATTTTTTGGTCACTAAGAAACAGTTTTGTTTTGCTAGGGGTCTAAGTTCAGTATAGATGTATAGATATAAGTGTTCAGTGGCTTTATTGTTCCGTTGCCTGGGCCGTTCGTTGTTACGGTAGAGACTTGGTCTGCAAGCCGTCTTCAACTGAGATACCTACCCTACTTATGCGGTGATTCCAAACATAGTTGGTAGACGGGTGCGACAGCTGCCAACCTCTGTACTGTAGAGCCCAAAACTGGCTTGTCAGGGCTTGCAGCGTAGGTTTTAGGCAACCATGCCTAACTCTGCTTTGGTTGACCTTTACCAAGCTGCCGCCAACAACCTCAGCAGAGCCATATCGCAAACGCTCCAAACCCTAGCTACGCTGTTTGCAAAACCCAGTTTAACCCCATTGCGAAACCTTGTAATGACCTGCTTTTAAAGCCTCACAAAAACTGCAGATACACCCGTTAATGAACTGTTAAATCCTTAGACAGCTCTTAACCGAATCGTTAAGATTCAAACCTTCGAACCGAAACGCTAATTAGCCGCTAAACCGTACTCGCTGCAATCCTGTAATCCTAAAGCCCCTAGAAACCTTTATACTCAGCTTACAAACCGTTGTAAAACAGAGGCCCTATAAAGACCTACGACACCTTATGGAAATTAGTAGGAACCCTATTCATAATTATACTGCCTTATAGAACCATGAAGCCATATTCAACCTTTAGACAAGACGTGGTAACACGCCCAAAAGCTGGACAAAAGATCCTAAATTTAGCAAAGACCTGAACCCCTAAACCATAAACCCTAAACCCGAACCTGTAAACCCGAATCCCGATGTCAGGTCAAGCCATCTTTGCCATTCTCGGGTGCTCTTTTCGCCATGTGCCGCTCCCTGCAGTGGGAGGCAGGATAAACGTGTAGAGTGTGGCGTTTTGGCTTGAGGGTTTTAGGGCTTAGGGTTTTCGGATTGAAGATATCACTATCAGGGGTTTAGGGTTTAGGGTTCCGGGGTACAGCGGAGTTATGCCACGGGAGCTGTTAGTTTCTTTTAGTTGTTTTTGTTCGGGAGCATGCGGCCGCTTCGTTTAGGGTTGAGGGTTTAGGGTTGAGGGTCTAGCGTTGAAAGTTCGATTGATCCGGATCCCTGGGGCGCTTGACCCGTAATGTAGGGGCCAGAGTAATTAGAATAGGGTTTTGGGGTATATTATACTATAACTATAAATAAGGAGCCCCCAAAACCCTATTCTAATTATCCAGCTCCCTACATTACACGGCCGGTGCTGTTTGACTAGTCTTTCGCTGTCGCTTTGCCAGGCGTCCCTGCAGATCCTGAGCCGCATGAATGCGCAGGCCAAAGGTTTCCTTAGGGCCTGGGGTTTAGGCTTTTGGGGTTTAGGGTTTAGCGTTTAGGACTTGTGTGGGGCTCAAATTGCGACTCCTAGCGAGACGACGGTCCCCCCACTGCTGCTACCCTCCTGCCGCCATCACTTCCGCTACTTAGTCTTACTTTGCATTCTTTCTACGACCACAAGTACCTTCATCAGCAATAGCCATTGCATGTAGCTGTCTTGCCTCACGTTTAACCGTGATGTCGCTGCCAATCCTGTGAAGTTTTCAGGGCTTAGGGCTTTAGGGGTTAGTTGCTAAAGACCTTCTAGTACAGTGACAGTGATATGGCCGCCATGAAGCTACGCTGAGGGGTTGTTTCTAGACCCTATCCCGAACCCCTAGAACATCAAAAACTACACTAAAGCCTAAACCCTTCCCCCCAAACCCCTACCCTCAACCCCACCCCCTAACCCCTACCCTGAACCCTAAACCCTGAACCCTAAGCCCTAAACCCTCAACCCTTGACAGGAGATGGATCTCTCACAGCATGACTACCGGGAAATGGTCCTCAGCTGTGTGAAATCTGCCACCGGGACGTGTTTAGGGTTCAGGGCTTAGGGTTTAGGGTTCAGGGTTCAGGGTTTAGGGTTTAGGCTTCAGGGTTCAGGGTTTAGGGTTGAGGGCGACGAGGGGAAGAACCGGGATGACCTGGAGACCTTTCTTATCGAGGTTGGGTTCTGATAAAGAGTGGTTTTTGTAGGGAATGGTACAAGAATAGTCCTCTCCTGTTCTTTTGGGCTTTCGTAAGGCAAGAATATTCCCGTGTAGTCCCTTAGTTATAAACAAGGTTTATATGTCTCTAGACCCTGTTCTAGTCAGCAGGCTCCTAGTCTCCTAATACCCTAATCAGAAACCCTAAACAACAAACCCCTAAACCCTGAACACCCTAAACCCTAAATCATTTTTATGATGTTGGGCTTCCGAAACCGGATTCACGAAGCAAATCCAAGCATTCCAACCAAAGACACTTTCCTCAGCTCTGAACACTTACCCCCAACTTCTGAGCGCTTTCAAGCTCGCGACAGTTTGCACTGCTCCACAATGAGATGCAAACAGTGTTTCAATCTCACGTTTTTGGGGCTCATGATGGCGCTTAAGTTAGCATTTAGCGATGTGGGTTAGGGCTTAGGATTAAGCGCGTAGGGTTCGGAGTTTGCATTTAACCCTGAAGGCCTTTTTTGTTTTGTTAGCCCACGAACTCCCTTGTAAAGGCTTCTAGAAAGCCTTGGGGCTTTCAGGCTTGGGGTTCGCTGTTTTGGGGTGTAGGTGGTGATAGGGCTCCAGGGCTTTAAGGGTGTACGAGCCGCCCATCCTGACATGTCAGGATCAGTGGCAGTTGTCCGTGCGCTTCCTAAAGGAGATGGTCGAGGAGGACAGTGCTGGTTGCCCAAACGAGGCATGAGGATGGGCATGGAAGTCGACATAAACCATCCCTAAAGCCTAATTAGTCTAGCTCCCGACGTCGTACACCCAAGTCCAAAGCCTCACTTGGGTGGTTGTCAAAATTATGGTCCCTTTTTGGGTACCCTAAATATTAGGTGCCGTATTGTCGTAAGGACCCAAAACGGGACCCTAATTTTGACAACCACCCACTTCTGGATGCGCTAGTCCGCACTTTCTAAGTTCTACATCCGGCCCTCTGGAGAATTCCTCAAGCCCTTAGATCGTCTATTCTTCGATAGTCAACAGGGGAACTTTAAACTTTTTGGCCTTATATATTGGCTCTGTATTAGAAAGTTTGAACTTTTTGGGGCGAAGAGAGTATTTACGGTCCTCATAGAGCACGGCGCCCTGAAGACTCCAGCAAAGTTTTTGCAAGACGTCGCAGAGTGCAACGGTTGATAAATCCTGCATTACCCATAAGAAGGAAGATACCATAATTCCCATAGTTCAGGGTCATTAAGATAATGCAGGATTTATATGGGATCCCATTATAGTACGGCACCTATTATTTAGGGTACCCAACAAGGGATACAGTAAACTCCATAAAGTTGGAAACCGGATCAAGGCCAAATAGTGCTGGGATTCCCTACACATTACTCTTAAGGACTGAGGCTATCGGGTTTCCAACTTTTGGGCTTCTACTATATAATCAACCGAAGAACACAGAAGAGGACCTCGATCCGGACCGATCTTTCAGCAGAATGGCCGCTGAGCTTGCCTCGTCCCCAGAGTTTCTATCGGGCTTAGGAGAATAGAATAGGCGCCTTAATAATTGCCTGTAATATTTTGGGGATTCCTGATTAAAATTATAGTATAATGGGCCCCAAAACCCTATTCTAATTATTGAGGCCCCTATGTCAGGGTTTAGGGCTCGGGGAAATTGGGAGCGCAGGATTTAGCGGTCACACAGTGTCTAGGGTTCAGGGTTTTGGAGATTCTGATAGACTCAGCTAGCTAGGGTACGCAGGAAATCCTTCACCTGTGCGAGCATATGCAGTAATCACTATCACCCTTGTAATGCAACAACGTACCCCGAAGCTATTGCAGCCCCAAGATTAGGTGAGAAATTCAACGTGTCCCGTTTGAGGCCCCCTATATGAGGCTATAGTGACTGTGTGTTTGTGTTTATTGTTGTCGTTTCCGTTGTCGGCTCAGGTATGATTGCAAGGTTTCTGTAAGGATATCGGAGTTTGCTTCCAGAGGTGCTGTGGTTTGTGGTTACGGCTTCTGTTCTGGTCGTGGGCGTGGTTGTATTGTGGTGGTTGTGGCGGTTGTGGAATCGGAAGTTGTGGATGTAGTGGTTGTGGTTGTGGTTGGCTTCGGCTGTGGTCGAGCTTGTGGTGTCCGTGTCGCCCGTGTTGTTATGTTTGTTGTTGTGGTAGTGGCAGTGGCGGTGGCGGTCGGTTTGCCGTTCGTTGTGTGTTGTTGGTTTGTTTGTTGTCTTGTTGCTGGTTTGTGGCTTTCGTCGTCGGCGGCGTCGGCGTTTTTGTCAAACGCCCATGCTGAGGTTCAGCACCGTGCGGAAAGGCATGGCCGCGGGCGCTTGAGATAACATGGAACGACTTTGAGTTTATGGCTGGGGTTTAAGGCCTTTCCGTTGGATTGTGTCTGCTTGGGCTTGCGGTGAGAGACTGTGCAGTGTAGAGCATGGCTGTGCCTGGATAAAGTCTCGGGCTTGCTTTTGGACGTCATCGCGGGCGATGTGCGCTGGCGCTTCACAGTAGCCTAAACCAAGTAAGCCCCGAAGCCTGAAATCCGAAGCCGAAAAAACCTGAAGCCCTAGTCTTGCGTGGCGAGCTATAGATGGGTTTACATGTAGGATACCAAGTCACCACACCTTAAACCCTAAACTTCCCAAACCCTAAAGCCCTAAAGCTGTTATACGGTTGATGATATAAACCCTGCGTTACCCATAGTAAAGAATGTGCCATGGTTCCCTTGGTTCGGGGTCATTTTGGTGGTGCGGGGTTTGTGTCGTCTCCCGTAGTTCTTATTGGCTGTAAACTCAACTTTTCAACTCTTGGGGTTCTTACAAGGTAGTCGATTCTGCATTTTTCAACTTTTATTTCCTTGGGTTTTGGGCCACCTAAACCCTAAACCCTAAGCCCTAAGCCCTAAACCCTAAACCCTGAACCCTGAACCCTAAACCCTAAACCCTGAACCCTAAACCTTAAACAGTGAGAGTTTGGGATGTCTAACCGTAAGCCTTTCCCTCGATACTGGCGGCGTGGAACCACGGATCCCCTCGCCAGAGAGCCCAATTAATTAAGGAATTTACCTTAAGTTATAGTAGGATCCCTAATATGATTTAAGGAATATACCTTAAGTTCTAGTAGGATAACTAGTATGATTTAAGGAACGTTCCTTAAATAAGGAACATACCAACATGCCTTCAGTCATAGTAGGATCCCTAATGTGATTTAAGGAATATTCCTTAATTAAGGGTATTGGGCTCTCTGGGTCTGTCAGCCCCAAACCCTTAACCCTCAGACGCAATCCTAACCGAGGGTAATATAGGGGCCTAAATAATTCCCTACACCTTTTTAGGGGTTCCTTATTATAATTACAGTATAATCTACCCCAAAACCCCATTCTAATTATTAAGGCCCCTATAGCAGGCCCCCTCATCTTAGGCATTCGTGCGGTCAGGCGGCAAGCGATCGCAGAGGAGCAGTCGCAAAGCGGACCAAAAAATCTCTGGAAGCACTGGTGTCAGGGGGCCATGGGTTTTGTGGGACATGGTTGCATCGCTTCTTGCTTTAATGGGTTTAGGGTTTAGGGGTTTAGGGTTTAGGGTTTGGGTCCTTAAGATTCGGACTGCTGTTCTGCGTTCGAGTTTTTAAATGCTTGCAAGCTTGTTGCGAAATGTCACGTCGGGTGGCCTCATCGGGAGCATTGCATCATGGTCCGTGTTGTTCAATCCTAAGCATGCGTTAGTGTGAGCTCTACGACGACACTTGGAATCATACTTCGCCCAAGACTTCAAGAGCTTGTTTCAGTTCTTGGATCTGCAGACTTGCTCTAGAAATAAAAGCGTCGGCGCAAGCTTCATTACTTGTGCCTGTCCCTTACCCCAAACCCCCTTGCTGAGACAGACGTCTGCGGATTTGGAAGGATCTTCCATCAGCACAAAGACAGAGACAGCTTTCGAGTATTCTTGGAGACGGAATCTTCACGGATCCCGTCTTGTATATGCATAGATACAAATATATATATATCTATATATATATATGCTGAGATGCATACAGTAGCCACATACACCCATTTAATTTCGTATATACATGTATACATGTCTTCATGTATTCGTTAGTTGTGAATTGTCTTGTTCTTATGTACACAGGCTATGTACAAGCACCCCACACCCCGTGTTGTTACCCTGTCGTGCTGTTGCTGTCAACGGTTACTTACGAGTACGGCCACAGCTACAACAACAACTGCTGCTCCTCTTACTCCTGCCACGACGACGACTACTACTACCACTACGACTACTACGACTACTACGACTACTACTACTACTACTACGACTACTACTTCTTCTTCTACTACTACGACGGCGACGACGACGACGACGGCTACTGCTACCATCACCTACTACTTACTACTTGATACTTAATTTCTACTTACTACTTACGACTTACTACGTACTACGTACTACTTACTACTTCTGACTTACTTACCTGCCTACCTGCCTACCTGCTTACCTGCTACTACGACGACTACTGCTACTACTACTACTACTACTACTACTTCTACTACTACTACTGCTACTACTACTACTACTTCTACTACTACTACTACTAGTACTACTAGTACTACAACAACAACAACTACTACTACTGCTGCTGCTACTACTACTACTACTACTACTACTAGTGCGACCACCACTACCAGTACTAC
>BGNK01000199.1:58609-141052 GCA_003297005.1 Symbiodinium sp. clade A Y106
ACCACCACCGCCACCACCGCCACCGCCACCGCTACAAAAACCACGATCAGTCATTTTGTTATGAGTGTTGATATGGCTGTTTTTTTGGTATATTGGCATTTCCGGATTTTTTCTCGGCATCATCGTGACTATGCTCCCCGGACGCAGGCTTTCGATGGCTTCGGTTGGCCTCAGCAGGAGGTACACGGCTTGAGACTTTGCCGCGTTCTTTGCTGGTCCTGTCTTTTCGGCGAGTCAATTTCTGTAGGAATTCCTAGCCTTCTTAACCCTACACACCTGGGTGACGGGTTGCGAAGGGCTTGATGCGGCAAGTCATGAGGCGCAATAGAAGCCTAAATAATTGCCGTTCCTTATTTATAACTGTATAACTATACTATAAGGGAGCCCCAAACCCTATTCTAATTATTAAGGCCCCTGCATTACCTCAACCTCTACTGGAGCTGAGCAGAGATCTCTGCGCGCCTAAGCCTTGCACTCCAACGGTTACAGGGTTTCTGAATATATCTGAGTACCCTGAAGCTAATATAGGGGCCTTAATAATTAGAATAGGGTTTTGGGGCCCATTATACTCTAATTAAAGCAAGGAGCTGCATAATAGTATTGGTAATTGTTTAGGCCCATATGTTCAGCCACTTCTAAACCCTAAACCCCCCCTGAAGGCGTTGCCTCCCCTGCCGCCGCCGGCGACTTCGCCGCCAGCTTCGAGGCTAGTCCCTCAGAAACAGCTGAAATTTTAATTGTTTGCTAGGGGTCTAAGTTCAGTATAGTTCAGGGGTGCGTTTTGGGTCCAGCAAGACTCGAGAAGCATGTTGACTACTGGATCTATGGCCAGTGTAGCAAGGGGCGCTGGATTTCCGCAGCCTGTTTGGAGAAGTGGCAGACCAGACACATTAGTAAGGCCGAATCTCCCGCCAAGTTCGTGGCCATTGGGTTAGGGATCTAGGGCTTAGGAGTCTGATTATAAGGTTAAGGGATTTAGCTTTGCAGGTTGATGTGACTGATATGGCAGTAAGATTGACGATTCTCGATGCTTCTGATGGTGACGGAGATTTGAGATAAAGTTAGAGACCATTTTTGGTGGCGATGGTGAAGACGACGGAGATGACGATGGTGATGACATTGCTGGCACTTGCTATTGTTGTTGGTGATGCTGATGATGGTGAGCGATGTATTGTAGGTACTCGTTGGCTGCCATTCGTTTTTGCTTGCTGCAAACTGTCCATGGTCTTAAATCTGGTTCTTGTTACTTTGGACATCATTGAAAGTCCTATTGAGTATCGTGCAACCTTCAGAAGTACTGAATTGCTCCTTCGTCGTTCTGTTTGTTGTTTGTATTGTGGGCTTGTCAGGGGCCGTATTCGTCTGATTGTGGGTCTTGTTACGGCCATGTAAGCGGTAACGTCGGTCCCGACATTAACATCCTCATCTGTTCGGACCACTATGGGAGATTTTTTGTGGTTCAGGTGGTGAAGCTTCCATTTATCTGGAAAGGCTGTATAGCAACGGTAGTGTCATGCAAGCAAGCTGGCGGTCAGACTGGGTCAGTGCGGCATCCCAGATCTTAGATCCTTTGCCTAATGGGCTTTTGCTTCGGACCGTGATCCCTCCGCCCGTTGCAACTGAGGCCCACGGATCATTTGATTCCAACTCCTGTGTACTCATATTCGTATAAAGCCGATCAGCCCCTTTATTGACATATAGACATGATTTTATTTTTAGTTAAGTATAGATAAAGCACCTAGTTACACATGTACATTATTAAATTATATATAGGTGTACATATACAGTTGTATATGTGTATTTTTAGTTTTATGTACATACACATACATACAAACATGCATACATACATACATACATGCGTACATACAGACTCTCACTTACATGCATGCATGCATGCATGCATACATACAGACACACACCATGCACAACACACACACACACAGAGACACACACACACACACGCAGATTAGGCACATATCTTTACATGAATGTAACGGTTCGGTTCGGTTTCGGTTTTGAAACAGCGGTTCCGGTTCCTGCGGTTCGGTTTCTCCGGCGGTTCCTGCGGTGCGGTTCGCGGTTCCTGGCGGTTCCTAAATTAACCTATACGACTCCTTCATGAGAAATCAAATTCTTCCCTGCAGGGGGAGTATGGTCGCAATGCTGAAACTTGTAGCAAGCTTGCATGCAGCTTTAGAGCTGTGCCTTGGATGAACCGGCTGCTGAAGCTGGTTATACCAGCACCAGAAGTTGGCCCGTGCATGCTTATGGCACTTCGTTTTTTGTCACAGAGCATGCATGCTGCCAGCGAGGATTGCACCACCGCTAATGCAATCATAATTCTGCGTCGCCGGGCCGGCATAGGGGTTCTTGTCTTGCTGTTTGCGCAGTCTGCTGAGGACGGAACATGGAAAGTTTGTGTCGTGAGATACGGATTGTTGTTGAGCAAGGCTCCTAGAAATGATGTGTTTGCGACCCACGCGCAGGTTCCTTATGTTAATTACCGAGGTCATATATGGGTTATGACCGCATATATATATATATATACATACACACATGTGATGTTGTGTTAAGTGATCCAAACCTCCAAACATGATGTAGCCTTTACTCATATCATATTTTTTCCTTTTGTAAGCATGGCACAGCGGTGAAACACTTCCATTTAGGCTGCTGGGAGCATCCTGGTGCCACCAGCAATGGTACGGTCGTGGATCCATGCTTACTTCCACGAGAAGCGGCCATTTGCTGCTGACTTCCGATTTTGCAAACAGTGCTGGCCCAATATGAACATGAACAACCAACGCAGGCAGAGATTTTGCAGTGTTTCTCTCAGAAGTCCCAGCGCCAATTGGGAGGGCTGCGTTTCAATTGTTGGAATTACGGCATCCATGGTGAACCACATGAGAAAATTCCATTGCGAGCTTTTGCCCGCTGGCATTAGTGCGGAACGGACTGTTAACAAGGAGACCAACAGTTCTCGGAAGGACCCCGTGGCCTTAGAAGACTACTGTCTGGAGATGGTTCTCAAGGGTTTGCTTCCCTTCAACACGGCAGAACATGTACGCAAGATGCGTCGGCTTTCATCTTTGCTTGGACGTCAGACTGTGAAGGAGCGGTAAAGGACATGCGTGCAGACCTCACTAAAATGCTCTCGACGCCTAAATTCGGCGCTGAGACTGGTCGCCTGTCCGAATGTGGGAGGGGCCACCTGCGCACGGCACCGGGGTGTCATCAGCTCGGTGCCTTCAGCCGAAAATGTGACTGATCGAATTCGCTGAAGCTTAAATTCAGTCTGCCCGCAGCCTGACGCCGAAAATGTGCCTGACGCCGAAATTCGGCGCTCGAATGAATCTGAAATTCGGTCGGCCCCCAGCCTGAAGGGCCGAATTTAGTCTTCAGGGCTCGCAGCCGAATATCGTCTTCAGGACCGAATTTCGTCTTCGCGGCCGAGTTTCGTCTTCAGGGCCGAGTTTCGTCTTCAGGGCCCAATTCCGTCTTCAGGGCCGAATTTCGTCTTCGCGGCCGAATTTCGTCTGCAGGGCGAGTTTCTCGTCTTCAGAGAAGCATTCCGGAGCCTAGAGGCCTAGAACGCTGAGTAATTCTGTCTTCGGGCCGAATTTCGTCTTCAGGACGAATTTCGTCTTCACGCATGAATTTCGTCTTCAGCGTGCCCCAAACCGAATTTCGTCTTCACAGGAATTTCGTCTTCATGGCCGATTTTCGTCTTCACATTTTGTCTTCGCGCACAATTTGAGCTTCAGCTCCTTGCGAACAATTTCGTCTTCAAAAGCTTCGGAATTTCGGCTTCAGGGGGGGACGAAACCGGGACCGCTTTCCCGGGTCAATGCATACATACATACATACATACATGCATATATATGCATATGTGTGTGTAGGTACGTACGTACGTACGTACGTACGTATGTATGTATGTATGTATGTATGTATGTGTGTATGTGTGTATTGTTGTCTATATTTCTACGTCAAGACATGAAAGGTAAGGAACCGAACCGCGAACCGCGAACCGGAACCGATTCCTCAGGAACCGCTGGAACCGCAATGCCGGTTTAGGAACCGCGAACCGCGAACCTGCCGAACCGAACCGTCAAGTCGAATTACCGAATCGAAACGCAACCAAACGCAACGTCGGCAGCGAGCTTGGCGCAATCGCACGACGCGCGCGAGGTCTGCCTTCAGGAGCGTGGTGCGTTTCCCGGAGGAGTCTCGGGCGCCAAAAAAAAATGCAACTCGCACCGATTTGGGGTAAAGGGCTTTTTTTGGATGGTAGCCCCGAAAAAAAGGTAACGGTTGCATTTTTTAGGAGCAAATGGCTGTGGTCAAGCTTTTGTGTATCGATCTGTGACGCCGCGAACCCTATTTTGGAACAAATTGTACAGAGTTCAGGCACTCATGGGGCCAGCGGAAGCAAAATTTTCAGATGGTGTATATTTGCTGTACATGCAGCTGTAAAATTTGTAGATTGGCTCAAACTCGCTGAGAGAACAAACCCTAATTTCCTTTATATGTGGACAGGTGGTGCCCCAATAGGGATTCTTCCTGTCTACTCCCTAAACCCCATATATGTGGATAGTCGGTGCTCCAATAGGGGCCACCTTCTATTCACGATATTCATACAAACATCATATATTCTCGTTCACATAAGCGGGCATTCAGTCGATGTCAGTGGGAACTGGTGGTTGAACGGAAGCTGGCTGAGTCAGTTCATGCGAGATTCTCGAGACTCGAGACCTGCAGACCTTAGCTGGCGATGCATTAATATTCAATTTCAGTATTACAGCAATTCCTTTCAAAGGGCCGGGGCATATCATGAATCATAAGTAATGCCGTTACGTGCTGAAAGCATCATGGCGGATGAACCAGCTGCTGAAGCTGGTCTTGCCAAAGCCCGGTGCTCCAAGTGCCCCTGCTGTGCCTGAGTGAGTCTGTGTGAGCAGCAGGCTAAATGATCACCACTTGGATCGCAGTCTGGCTCATGCCTATTTACGGACCGAAGCAATATGAGGAATTCCGTATGCATAGAGCAGATCCATATGCAGAAATGTTCGGCCTTCGGGTCGCTGGCAAAGCCACAGAAGCTTCAGATTACTGGGTTCGTGTTCGTGTTTTCGTAGAAAGTCAGCAGCCATGGATAATGAGGACTCCTAGGGCCAGATTCCTGCACTTTCCACTAAAATAAATTTGTCGTGGAGCAGGAGCATCCTTCCGCCGATCCTGCACAAGGGTCTTTGTCCGCTGAGGAAGATGTGGCTCGCTTGCATATTATCTCAAGGACAGATCGAGGAGCACAGCATGTACGGTGTGCCCAGCTAGACTAGGTGGTGAACACAATGACGTTGGCTCTGAAGCCAATTTTGAATCCTTTGAAAAGCTCTCAGCTCAGATCATTTCGTGCTGTAGCCTCAGAGTCAGAGCCAGTGATGTATTCCGTGCTCTGTACATATAGATACGGTGAGGTGTTGTGAAACTGTGGCCGAACGCTATGAGATTCGCCCACCCGAAGAGCTCGTTGCCCACAGACTGGATCGAACACGAGGGCTTCTCTGTCATCGACAGTGTGCTGGAATCCCTCCGTCCCTAGGATATATTGTCTTCTTGGTTTCGTACGTCTTGTTCCCTGGTCGAGATGTTGTGCTCTTGAATTGGCCTTCCGAGGATACGTGGTGGTGAACCAAGTTCCTGCCCCCCGAGTTTTCGAAGTAGCAGTGACTTGACTTCAAATTTCACATATAAAATCGATATGCATGCAAGCTCAGTGGAACAAAGCCCCGCTGATCAAAACAAGGTTGAAAGGGCGGCTTCGGCATCTTTGCCGGAGTTGGATCGCAAAATTATAGCCAGCCTTCTTAAGAAAGGCTGTGCAAAAATACGCCGGCTACGAGGAAAGACAGAGTGGCTAGGCTATACACAGTGTCATGATCATATGCGACCTTAAGTATATTGGGCTCCATGGAAGCCCAGGTCTTCGCATAACGAACGGCTGGATCGATTGAAAGCGAAGTTCCCAGCTGCATTGGTACATATCAACATGCCGAAATTTGTGGTCGTTTGCCCTGATCGTTCGCCGTCCGAGGATGGATGGTTGGGTGGAGAAGAAAAAGAAGAACAAGACGGACCGCAACAAGGTTCGCGATGAGATCGACGCTATGCTTGACGAATTTGAGAAGGAAGATCCGCCGGATTGGGATGAGATTGAAGAGCTGATGGCTTCTTCTCCAGAGCCAGAGCGATCGTGGCTCAAATAAATTAATTGTTGTATGTGTGCGGGCATGCTAGCTTTTGTCATGTGCTCATTACTGAACCGTAAGTGGTGTGTTTCTGCATCTCAGGAGCTCTTCAGTCCACGCAACGAGGTCGCTTGGATTCCCTAAACCCTAAGATTTTCTCAAACGGTCTCGAGCTGAAAGCTCGCAGCACGCAAACAGAAACTGATTCGGAACCAAAGGAACAAAAAGCTGGAGGAGCAGTTTGGTGACTTGAGCCGTTTTACGGCTGAGGAGGTTGAGGACCTGATGGGATGTTTGAGTTCTCCAGAGATGATCGATGCCAGTTCGTCACGACAGCCCCGACGTTCGGCTATGAAATCTCGCCCAAAAGGGAAGCCCAAGGAGCCACAACCTGGCGATCCTGCAGATCGTGAGCCCAATGCGGGCGATGGAGATCGTGAGCCTAAGGCGGGCGACGGAGATCGTGAGCCAAAGTCAAGCGAACCTGGAGATCGTGAGCCCAAGTCGAGCGAGCCTGGAGATCGTGATCCCAAGTCGAGCGAGCCTGGAGATCCGACAATTGGGCCGAATATTGGTTGCAATATTTTAGCGATCTTGTTGCCTGGGTTCTGTCTTTGTGGTAGTTTTCTGGGATAGTATATCCATTGAGGCAGTCGGTGCAGAGCTCGTCTTCACGTACTACAGCTCGTGAGGTTCTTGGCGATAACTGGATTCAGTAAGAAGCTTCCTGCTCTTTGCTGGTATGAGTCCAACTCAGGCTGCCCAGAAAAAGTACGCAGAGGCACATTTGAAGCTCTTTGGGTCAGTCTGGGGCTAAGCATGCAGTATTACAGAGAAATATTGAGTTGCATCGTTTTGTAGAATTCAACAAGTCAAGGAAGCCATCGACTTGGATGATACTTCCAGTGAAACGGAGGCGGCTACCATGAAAGATGTAGTGCAACAGAGAAACTTTGTCCACCCAGATGCTGTTCCCGCAGAGCCGCTGCTCAATGATATTGGCACATCTGCTGGGTTTGCATTCTTAGTAACACATATGTGTCCCTACCTAGGAAAAGAAAGAGGAAGGACTGCAGGTTGCCAAGCAGGGCAGAAAAAGGAAGGGCATGGACCCAGGTCCAGATGGTGATGGGATCAAAAAGAAGAAAGAAAAGGCTCCCCAGGAGCCCGGGGAACCCAGGAGGAGTTTCGGTGGTCGTTCGAAGCCGCAGAACACACCGTACAGTACGAGGTTTCATTTTGCCCTTGAAGCCTACAACGAGCATCCTGACTTAATTCCATATTACATGGCCTACTCAATTTTTTAGTTGACCTGGATCGACATCTGAGGCACTTGGCAGGGAAGATGCCGATGGCCAACGATAAGGCCGAGAGAAAGTTTTGGGCATACCTCAGCGAGGAGGGCCTGGGCAAACTCTTGGATGAGAGCGAGATCGAGGTCTTTTGCCATGACATGGCTGTGGGTTTTCTGCAGAAGGCCAGGCCGAGTTAGCCGCACCAGTCAGGATTTAGGGGCCAAGGCTTCAGGGTCAAGGTGTGGGGATATATGGCTTGGTTTAAGTATGAGAGGGGGGTGATCTAATATTAAGGGTAGGGTTTAAGGTCGAACCAATATATTAGGACATAGTCACAGTAGTTCAACCCCCACCCGAAGCTAACAAAAAGCAAACCTTTTCGCCTAAACTGAACTCCAAACCCGAATTCCCTGCAGGTGCAGCAGATGTGACTCGCAGATCGCCTTTTTTCGGCATGTGCCTTCGAGATCTGTAGATCGGGAAGATCGGCTGGCTCCCAGCAAACTTTTATGGTTACATGCTGAATTTACCGTTAAAGCGAGCCTAGGCTAGCCTTCACGAGGGTTCAAATGCCGCTTCAGCTGGGTTGCCCTGATCAAGCTATGGCTGGGACCGACGGCTTCACATGCTGTAGCGAACAAACGGCTGCACGCACAGCACCACTTACAATTGTGATTGGCAGTATCCGGCAACTGTGTGCAAATATCGATAAGCTGTGTAGCCGATGGCAGGTACAGCATCCGCATCCTCAGCTCGCAAGCGATCCTGCGAGGACATTACTGAAGGAGGTGTGCCAGCTCTGCACCCGCATGCCACTGCACTGCTGTCGACTGCATATTGCACTGCTAGAGCTGATTCAGATGCTCATGTGCAGTCGTGGAAGCCCTGCAAACCCGTGTCTTTCGCAGTCCTTCCAGCCGAGATAGGCACAGGAGCTCAAGGTTTGGCCTGAGGTTGACGATAAAGGGACATCAACAAATACATCCCAAACTCCGTCTCGAGTGCATCGCAATTAATAGGACAGTGTGGTACATCCTAATTTCTAGTGGCTCGAGCTGGTGCATGTCTCCAATTGGCGACCTACTCCACGCTGCTTTTCCTGATGCTGTGCCTGGTCTGATCTATGCTAACCGATCCCAGCCCTATAATGATCCTTTTGAACGAGGTGTCTCACGAAGTGGCTCGCTATACAGTGAACGAGGTCTCCGCTCTAGTGCCTAGACCCCAAACCTAGCTTAAGCCCCAAACCCTAACCTGCAATAGCTCGGGCTTCGAGCTGATGCTGATCGAGGTTTCCTGGCTTCGGCTCCAGTAACGAAATTACAGTCGCAGCTGTTGACCTTACGGTTTGGAAAGTCGCACTTCGAAATGTTGTTGTGATCTCTTTTTGCTTGCTGGGCTCCGTTAATGGTGCGATCCTTGGTTGAGCCAGATAAGTATGAAGGCCTTCATCGTCTATTTGTGGGTATGCTGGGGCCTCACACGAAATCGAACTGCACTCGTAGGGTCTATCCTTCCGGCAACTAGTAGTATTGGCAGTGCCCGCTCAAACATTCTTAGAATGGGTCTACTGTAACAACGGCACTTTGGGTCCCGTACTCTACCTTTGTCCGGCCGGCCCAGGACCTGGTGGGGCTACCGCGCGAACATGGTCAGGGCCCAGGACTGGATTGATATACGAGGTTTCAACTAGCTTATGAAAACTCCAGCTCCGGGTCCGTCGGGTCCAAGGGCATATAGATTTGGTGGACGGTTGCCTAGGGCCTAGAATTCTTGTTGCTGTTTACAGTTTGCCCTTAATACTTGTAATGATATTAATACTACGAGGATCCTGCCGCACGGCGAATATTCACTCACATTAATTCTAACATTCTACAGCAGCCCTTAACCCGAAACCCTAAACACCCGAGATAGGACTAACCGATGGCAAACTTTAGTCGTAACAGCAAGCCCACTTTCGATGGATGCCGGGCTAAGATAACTATATTCGTCAGAGCCTTACTGAAGTGGACCATGTGAGCCTGGGAGCAGAATTTGTTCGTGCCTAAACTTGTGCTAGATATCCGAAACCTGTGCCCCTCTACATATGCTACCCTGAATCCTGACGTATCTCGCCCCCAAACCCTAAACCTACATCCATAACTCTTCAGACGAAGAGCTTAGGTAATCCCAATTTGCACAAGACATACCCGCCCATCACAAGTTGATTAATACTCAGCCCCGATCCTTCGATCTAGCGAGCCAGGATTTGGATCCTAGATCCCAGATCGATGAGCCCGCCTGCATATCCACGCCGAAGGAGATTGCACCTTCGACAGGGCTCCGTGGCTTCACGTGTCGGGTTGAATCCAGAACATAGGGTCAAAACCTAACTAGATCTTGGATCCCAAAATTAGGCCCAGACTCGAACCCACTACGCCCCAAACTTGTGGCTGAAACTTTAACATACAATCTTAGCTGGGTCCAGAATACCAGCCTCGAACCGACGATCGTGAGTACTAGTACTGCAGGTCCTAAACCCCTAAACCCCTGAAGCCCCAAAACTCGCCTACTGTAGGTGCCAAACCCCGGACCAAAAATCCGAAATTCCGAACCCGAAAGCCTCAAGTCATATGTGGCAAAGTAAGCTTAAGGTCAGGCACATCAGGTCGCTTCCTTCCACAAGCAAGCTAGAATGTAGAGGCTAAAGAAAGGCTTCAATAAAAGAGTTTGCTATATTGATCGTGAACTGTCGATTGTTTCGATCTTCTAACCTAACCTAGCCGCTTTCCTCAGGATGGGCGAGAAGCACGTCCAGGGCACTACTATATGCATATGGGAAGGACTGCACATCTCGGCTTAATGTACCTAGTTGCAAGGCGAACTCGATTGCCGCAGCTAAGCAAATGCCAAATGCATATCGGTGTTGGGAAACGCTGCCTGCACGCAGGACTCTTGGATCGAGGAGCATCGCTGAGATCTCCAAAGGCCAGCTACGGCCACCAAAACCTATAACCTTAACCTATATAGGCTTAAATGTCCCGGACATCCTCAACCCCGGTAGTCAACTCTATTTGTGCTAGTCAGAATATTGACATATCCTGGATGAGTCGTTGCTCAGCTGCAGAACAGTTACACGTACCCTAGCTTCGTGCCCCTGGCCTTGAGTCGACGGTTGCTGTGGCCTCCGAGTGTTTCAAGTGCCGAGCTGGGTTTTATGCATTTGATTTGGTAGTTTGGCCTGGGCTCTCTGGTAGAAGTCATTTGTTGTTCTGTTAACGATGTGCACATTAGCTTAATATCCGAACCCTAACATATGTGAGGGCAAGGTCTTGTATGGGAACGACTTGAAGACACAGGCCCAACCGATCTTGAATTCGTTGCTACGACTATGTTCGTGTACTAGTCTTGAGGTAGCCTCGGTAAACTTTCATTTGTATTCGGATCACGAACCAATAGTTACGAGTGAGGCAACTTTTCCAACTCTCTTCGGATTGTTCACTGTGTCGGTGCAGCTGGTACACATACAATATAACTGATAGATTCTGCTAGATAGCCAGCTGTAGCTATTCTGTTTCTGGCAAACCTATCCGAAGCTGCCGTACCTAATTGCCAAAGCATATTATAAAAGCCCTGAGTCTGTGTATGCCCGCTAACAGAGAAAAGCTCATATTATACAGAATCCTATTTCAGCTTGAAAGACCACCGTCGACTGTAGGATGTACGCTTCCGTACGGGTACGGGCTGTGTGTACTAAGCTAGTGGAGGATGTACGGTTGTGTACGCTTTTGTATGGGTACGGGTTTTGTGTACTAGTCGAGGATGTACGGTTTTGTACGCTTTTGCACGGGTACGGGTTTTGTGTACTAGTCGAGGAGGTACGGTTTTGTACGCTTTTGTGCGGGTACGGGTTTTGTGTACTAGTGGAGGATGTACGGTTTTGTACGCTTGTGTACGGGTACGGGTTTTGTGTACTGGTCGCGGATGTGAGGTTTTGTATACGTATTATTACGGGTACGGGTGCATTAGTTTCTGAATGATATTAAGCTGCACGGTCTGGTCTTCGAAAGATATAGCGAGCCTTTCGATCATTTGCTCCCGCCGAAAGACCCCTCTCGCCTTTGCCAGCAGATCCCAATGAGCTGAGAATCCTGAGCAAGATTGTCGTGGAGTGACCGAGCAGGGCTGGTGGCTTCTTTATAAAATCGGTGTGTTCACTGTGTTGGTGCAGCTGGTATACAATATATTAGATAGCCAGCTGCAGCTCTGAAACTTGAAGCAACCCTAACCTAAGCTGTGGTACCAAATAGCCAAAGCAATATAAAGGCCCTGAGTCTGTGTATGCCCGCTAACACAGAAAGCTTATATACAGTATCTTTTTTCAACCTGAAAGACCTACACCGACTAGGTACTATATAGGTTGTGCCCGCACATGGCTTCTAGGATCCTCGTCACTATATCATGTTTGAGGATGTGCTTATGTATGTATATCTAGAATTCGTCAACTTACGAATGTTCCGGTCGAGGCTGTACGGTTTTCTCAAACATTGGGGTCGATTTGGGTCTCCTTCTTCCAGAGGCAGTACCCGCCTTAATTTGTGTGGGAATGGGTTTCGAGTCCTGGCTGTATATGTAATATATAAAGATATACTTATCTATAGTACCGGGATGCAGAGTTCTGTACGCTGATTATTATACGGGAATCGGTCTTGTGTCCTAGCTATAGTGGAGAGTGCACGCTTATATATCCTAGCACTGGAAGATGTACGGTTTTGTATGTTTGGGGGGTTATGGTATTTGTGTACTAAAGGAGGATGTACGGTTTTGTACGCTTTTGTACGGGTACGGGTTTTGTGTACTAGTGGAGGATGTACGGTTTTGTACGCTTTTGTACGGGTACGGGGTTTGTGTACTAGTGGAGGATGTACGGTTTTGTACGCTTTTGTACGGGTCCGGGTTTTGTGTACGAGTGGAGGATGTACGGTTTTGTACGCTTTTGTGGTTTTGTGTACGAGTGGAGGATGTACGGTTTTGTACGCTTTTGTACGGGTACGGGTTTTGTGTACGAGTGGAGGATGTACGGTTTTGTACGCTTTTGTACGGGTACGGGTTTTGTGTACGAGTGGAGGATGTATGGTTGTGTACGCTTTTGGGTAGGGGTTTTGTGTACGANTTGTACGCTTTTGTACGGGTACGGGTTTTGTGTACGAGTGGAGGATGTATGGTTGTGTACGCTTTTGGGTAGGGGTTTTGTGTACGAGTGGAGGATGTACGGTTTTGTACGCTTTTGTATGGGTACGGGTTTTGTGTACTAGTCGAGGATGTACGGTTTTGTACGCTTTTGTACGGGTACGGGGTTTGTGGATGTACGGCTTTATACGCCTTTGTACGGGTACGGGTCCCCGGGTGTTGTGTCCTAGTACGAGGATGTACGGTTCTGTATGGGTACCGGTCCTTTGTTCGGGGTACGGTTTTAGCCCACGTGTAAATTGTACGGTCTGCATGCATTTGGGGGGGCCGTGCTGCACGGCTGAGCATGGGCACTTGGGGGGTCTCGTTGCCTGGCTGATTCATTTGCTCAAACAGGTCCTTTTGGTATGGGAGGCTTAGATGATCTGTGCACACAAGTATACATAATTTCCCCAAACCGAGGCAACCGTACAAAACCGTACGTATCCGTACGCCATAGTCAACGAAGAAAGAACCGTACCCGTACACAAACCGTACGTAACCGTACATCCTATACTGTACAGATCTGGGCCCAACTTCCATAGATCCGATGGCTGATGCACGAGAGCTCACACCTTAATATGATAGCACAGACCAATAGAAAGTGTAGTCGACGGTTTGAAATTAAGGCCGAAATCCGCCGCCGACCAGAACCTCGCACAGGCCATTCACGCAAAGGTCGTAGGGTATGGAGCCCATATTGTAAATCCCTTAACTAAACCCTGGAACTAACCCTTCGGCCGCAGGCTCAGCTTCGAGCTGCAAAGCTGGAGTTGATGGAGGCCTGATTTCCGGGCTGCCAGCATACCATACTGTGCAATATCTAGTTGGTGACAGGCCGACACGCTGCCAGCTTCAGGAGTCGAGACGGTACTTGGTATGAACTAGACCTATGCCTGGCTTCAGAGACCTCGTGTGTGTGCTTCTGTTAATATAGCTAAGGCTGTTGGGGTGGACTCGCAGGCGACACAGCCCTGGGATGGAATCCCGGCAACCAAACCCGATACCTTCAGAGATACTTGGAACTCGAGCTGGAAAGGCTTCTCGAGCAAGAGGCTGGGACACTATGTTGCAAATTCCTGTCCTGCACAACTATATGCCTCTAATCCTGAACCCTACGACCACAACCGCACGAGTTTCATGGACGTGCTGCCATTCCCAAACTTTCCTTTGGTTGTCCAGTGCAACATTATGTGCTTCGACACAAGCTTAAGTTAGCTCTCTGATAGGCCTACAACCACCTTTATTAATTCTAAACCCAATTCCCTTCTTCTCCGAGCCTGAACCCAAAAAAAACCCAAAAGCCACGAACGCCTACACCCTAAAGCCCCGAGTTTAAGTTAGGTAGGTGTGTAACCCCAAATCCTGATCTTCTAAGTTCAAGTCTCCACCCTGACCCGTCGCTGAGTGCCGAAGCTAACCTGGGCATTGTCCGTGAGGAATCCAATGAAGCTTCGGAGCCTCGGGGCAAGACCGAGCTGGATGAACTTCGTGAACAACAGGCACGCTTAGAGAAAGAGCTCGAAGAAGCAAACAGCCGTATAGCTCAGCAGAAGCTGGAAGCCGAGAAGAAAAGACAAGAAGCAGCAGCAGCAGCAGAAGAAGCAGAAAAGAAAAGACAAGAAGCAGCAGCAGCAGAAGAAGCCCAGAAGAAAAGACAGGCAGCAGCAGCAGCAGAAGAAGAAGAGAAGAAGAAAAGCGAAGCAACAGCAGCAGCAGCAGCAGCAGCCGAGATCAACAAGCTAAAAGCAGAACTAGCAGCAGCAGAAGCCGAGAAGAAAAGACATGAAGCAGCAGCAGCAGAAGAAGCCGAGAAGAAAAGACAGGCAGCAGCAGCAGCAGAAGAAGAAGCAACGAAGAAAAGCGAGGCAGCAGCAGCAGCAGACGCCCAGAAGGAACAGACCAGGCTAGAAGCAGAACTAGAGGCAGAGCTAGCAGCAGCAGAAGCCCAGAAGAAACGCCGACAGGCAGCAGCAGCAGCAGCAGCAGAAGAAGCACGGAAGGCACGAGAAGCGGCAGCAAGAGCAGCTGAGGCCGAAAAGAAAAGACGTGATCCTGCCGAGGAAGAAATCCGTCGCATGAAGCAAAGGATTCAGGAGCTCCAGGAGGGTGAAGGACTACCTACCAGCAACACAAGCTTCAAACGTGCCTTCAGCCCTGTACGAGCAGCGCCGCAACGCAACATGGAATTGTCCCCGCTTTCGCAAAAGTTGAGGGATGAACAGGAGGAAGAGCAACGGTTGCAAAAAGAAGTCGAAAAAGCTTCGAAGAAGGCGAAACTGGAAGAAATGCAAAGGAAAAATGAGCAGCTCCGAAAACAACTCCAGGATTTGCAAGCTGATGCTTCGGCGAACACCACGACCACAACGAGTCCGAACCCCGGTGCTTCGCCGGCCCCGGCCGCAACGCCTCCGAACCCGGGGGTTTCACCGACCCCGCCGCCCAAGGCAGCCACGAGCCTTCCAGACACGACGACCCCAGAAGCTCCTGCCAAGGCCACCGTCCCAACACCTCCCGCCGAGCTCCTCAGGAGCACCCCTCTCGAGAAGGGCAACACGACTGGTGATGGTGATGATGAGGTGCCTCGAACGGTATATGTAAGCACCCTGAGACCTAAGAATACCTAAACCGAAACCCTGAAGCCCTATGTTTTCTTTTATTCTCATAACTACAAACATATATGTATGTTTCTCTCTATATGTGTATACATACCTACATGCACACACAAACATATATAATATATATGTGTGTATGTATATATTTACAGACACACACACATGAATGTTTCTGTCTGAGAATAATCAAACCGAAAGCTTGACAGGCCCTCAAAATCTCTTGTTCCAAGGCCAAGAAGCAGGCGGCAAAGGATGCCGCCGCCGCCATACAGACCGTGCGACGCCTTACAAATAACCCGCACCGTTGCACACTGGAGGTGTTGCAAGCATGGCGGACTGGGGGGGACACGAGGAAGAATTTGATCAAGGAGTACATGCAGAGTGGACAGGACGTAACGAGAGTCACAGTGAATATACTCATGCGAGATGTTCTATCTGAGCAGCTTGGCCAATGTTACAATTGTAGGATTTGCACGGTGGGTTCTCTCGTTCGTTGAGGAGGAATGCATGTGCTCAGCTCAGGCAAGAGAAGAGGAAGAAGCAGCAGCTTACGAAAGAACAGGTGTACCAGCACTACCATCCGAACGAGCAGAAGGCAAAGGACGCCATTGACTTTGCAGTGGAGCAAAACCGTAAGGAACTCAATCCAATCGAGCCCTAGCCAAAACGTGTGAATGTTGGTCTACTAATCTACTGTGTGTGTGAGGCTGCAGGGATGACCCCAATTTCCCGCCCGGCTCGGGGCACCTTCTCTACAACATCTTCACAGAGTTTTCGGAGACTGAGCTTTTCGAGAAACGCCGTGAGATCGAGGCCAATGTCAGGCCGATTGCACAGGACCAGCGACAGGAAGCCAAAACGCTGTTCACAGAACTGTGCCCGCGTTGCATTTCGTTAGCTTCTCTTCGATCTTGTTCTCTGTGTCTAAACCCTAAACCCTAACCCCTAGACCCTAAACCCTAACCCCTAAACCCTAAACCCTCTGAGGTGTGGTGGTGGAGCTGGGCCGACGCCTACGCCTACGCCTACGCCGCCTGCCGTGGTGGAGGGAAATCCAGGTAATCCAAGCTAATCCTTCTCTTTACGATAAGTCTTGATTGTTGTCTAGTCGAGTGGATTTGCAGGAGATCCGAAAGCTTCTGCGAAGGCAACAGCCAAGACGAAAGCCAAAGCTAAATCGAAGACTCCCGTGGCCATGAAAAGCGGGGTGTTTGAACTCACGAAGTGCCGAAGCTCGGACCTCAAAGAGGCCCTCCCACGCTTTAATCGCTCGGACACCAAGAAGAATATGGAAAAAGAAGTTTTGGCAAAGGCGGGGCTCTAAACAATCCCACATATGTACGCAGAACCCGAGCTACATGTGTGATTGGTTCCGGCAGGTCGCGAGCTTTGCGAAACTGAACTTGCAACTTCAAGGCCTCGAGGAAGCTGAGGGTGTCATGCAATCGTTGGAAGTGGCCAAAACGACCCTCGAAGAGAAGTACAAGGCCTGGAATATGTATGTATGTTTTGCATCTACACTCATGCATACATACAAAGATGTGTTCACAGATGGCTGTAGCAGCAGCAGGCATTGAAATGCCTCGACGACACAGTCGACGAGGCAGAATGGCAGGATCACTTGAAGGCCATTTCGATCTGTACGCATGGGCATGCTCTCTATCACTCTCTCTCTGCCTCGGCTCTTCTGTCTGGCAGGATGTGGCAAGGGCTTTCCTGGTTTGTGCAAGCAAAGAGGACCCTATATGCAAAGCCTGTCCCTGTCGTGTATGGATATATATATATATATAGAGAGAGAGATAGAGAACCCAGACAAGGCATTAAGAGAAAAGATAAAGAGAGAGACAAGGAGAGAGACAGAGAGCGAGAGATAGCGATACATAACGAATATATTTTATTAGGAGCTTCAAGAAACACCAATCGTTGCAGTATGTTCCGTCTGCAATTGCATCGAGCTGCAGGAGTTTGCTGTGGGAGTGGCAAAGGTGCGCGCAGCCAAGAAGGACTGAGTGAAGTTGGCTCGGCTGCATCGCTGCATGTATGTGCTGTGCTATGGACCGAGATTCGGCAATCACTTGTCACGTGTACTAGTACACACTAGCTTCAATAGATATGGAGGGTTTTGCTCGGCCCGACAAGCCATTGGATCTTCGCCAGCTGGCAATTGCTGGCTTTTTTGATTATCGCTGGGAGGCACTTGATGCACGGTTGAGAGCTACTAAACACCGACGAACCTTTGGAGTCTGTGTTCAATGAAGTCGTGCTGCCCGGGAGCTTTGTGCACGCACTCGGTTTTTGATGGTGCTGGCTGCAGCAGTCAACATCCAGCTAGCTTAGGCCGGCCTGTAGATGCTCTGGTCCTTCTGCTGCAAACTAGCACGTACTTCATGGTTTTTAATCATGCAAGCTGGATGAGGCTGGGCTTCGAGGCACTTGCTCAATATTACCGACTCTAATCTGCAATCCGGCCCCTTATGTGTCTAAGTACGCTTGTTCCGTCTACTTGTACAGAGTTATGTTGCCCACCAGCTTTATCCAAGCTAGCTCGAGTTTGTTTTTTGAAAACAACGGGGTGTGAACCGGGAAGAGGCACAGGCTGCTAGGAGCTAGGACACAATCATAGTCGCAAGAACTGTGCTCAGCCTGCTGCCCACCGGTGTGCACCACGCTGCAACCTCCATCGAACGGAGACGAGGAGACGAAAAGATCACCCGAGATCTATGCCGACACAAGCTCATTTTCCTCTCTCTTTTCGGAGGAACCCTAGCACTCGCTGATTCTCGCTCCTGTCTCTCTGTCTCTCTATCTCTCTCTCTCTCTCTCTGTCTCTCTCTTTCTCCTCCCTCTCCTCCCTCTCTCTCTCTCTCTCACTCTCTCTCTATCTCTCCTCCCAACTCTCTTCTCTCTCGTGCTCTCTACGCTTTCTTTCTTTCTTTCTTTCTTTCTCTCTCTCACTCACTCTCTCTCTCTCTCTCGTGCAAGCTTGGAAGCTCTGGGTATATCAGCTGGCCCCACGCAGGCCTCGATGCTGCACCCGAGCCGAAGAGGAGCCCACCCAGCCTGCAGTAAGCTTGACATCAAGCCGTAAATCCTATGAACTTGCACCCAAAGTACGCCTTGGCACTGAACCCTAAACCCGCTAGCTATGTTAAGGTATGAATATTGCAGTGCTTTATCGCAGGAGAAGTACAGCTCCGAGGCTGCTAAAGTTGAGACGACGGGTGGATGCGAAAAATGTATCGAGCTCTGTATCCCTCGACAACCTCTATGTGCCCGAGCAAGATTCACATCCGTACAGATTGCAGAGCTTAGCAAATGCATCTCTTTCTAGCACGGCTGTAGCTGCCCTCCAGAAGAAGGGTGCTGATGTGAATTGGATATCCGATTTGTGTGCTGCCGCAGAGAATGAATCCGCTGGCAATATGCATTGGGTAACCAAGAAGCTGGCTGGGAGGAAGACCGAGAGGCGATTCCACCAGTTTTTTTCACGAACACTGCCGAAGGTCTCGACAGTCCCTTTGCCTCTCGTTCTGTCGAAGAAACGAAAACTCGTAGCCGAGAGACCATGCAGCGACTTGTCGAAACTTCCATCGTCCAAAGTTGAAATTAATATTTCAAGATTTCCGCACAACCCTACGTGTTGCCAACTTAAGGTATCGTCCTTCCGAGCTCTTACATATCGTGGTTGGAGAAACGGCCTTGGCTATTGCAAGCAATCTGCTTTGGCTCCTCGACACCACACGATCGAGAGCTGCTGCTTGGCTATGAAATCAGGACGAAGTTAGTTTGCAGTACCATACGAGCAGCTCAGCCTAGGTTGAGCACCACTTTGCAGAATGCTGATGTTGGCTACGCTGGAGGTCTTATACCTTAACCCCAACTATCTGTAATTTCCCCAACCCTTAACTCTATATTAATTGGGGTTCTTGTCCCGACAGGGCCTCATGATCTTCCCATTCGTCTTCACGGTGACGAAGGTCCTGGCCAGAAATTCAAGAATGTGCTGGTTATCAACATGTCATTCCCTTATTCTCACTCGGGTGATCCTTGCTTGCAAGTTAGGCTGGGGGTCCACTTAATTTATTGGACATACTAAACCCTCGTGCTCACCTAGGATACTTTGAAGACTCGCCTTTGCCTCGCATGTCTTACTGGCCAGACGGTCCTGACACGGGCGATGCAAAAGAACAAGAAGATCGGCACGCAATACCCGTCGACCTTGGATGCTCTTATGGGCTACATCAAAGATGATCTGAAGAAAGTGTGCCTAGACGGAGTTCTGTCGTGCTGATTGCCTGAGCTGAGTTTCTTGCTTGGGCCCCATAAGACCATTTTGATTTCGAGTCTCCAGGAGATTCGCACTGGATGGCATATCTGACAGAAAGCTATGCTTCATGGGATTGGCTGGCGATCAGAAATGGTTTCAGCAAATCCTGCATTTGCCTGTGCCTCAGACTGGATCATCGCTGGCAAACCTTTCGAAATGCTAGTTCATCCCTGGCTCAGTCCGCGACGCTGGAAAGGAAATGGCGAGGCCAATGGAAACAGGCCGGATTTGGTACGTATTGCTGTGGTGTAAACTACTATTTAGAGTCTTTGGGTTTAGGATTTTGGGTGATACTTTGGGTGGTCCAGTCTAGACATAATCCTCTAGCAGGCCTAAACCCCGAACTCCCAAAACCCTTCTATCGTAAAATATTTGGAAGCACCTAGCTCCAACAATCTACTATATGGAGTCATCTCGATCTAGCTGTGTGCAGGATGTGCATGCAGTGCCAGCAGCTAGGAAAGCACCTGGATCCATATAGCCGAAGCCGGTGCGACCCAAAGTCATCCCAGGCTTTCTTCCACGATTGATCCGATGGATGGTCAGACTTTCTTATCTATGGGGTCCGGGCACTACTTGAACTTCTTCGGGGATTCTCCCTGGGAACTTTGCGGTCGCGAAAGATATGCCGAGCCTTGTCTAGCAGAGATAAAGATTTATTGAGATCATAGCAAGCCGTTAGAAGCCCAGCTGAGGACTTCTTGCAAGAGCTTCAGAAGGCCAACTCAGGCCGCACACTGCCTGCAATCTGCGACTTCGATGGATTCCACAGCAAACTGATTCATTTCGACACGTTGCACGTTTGTTACCGTGGATTTGGGCCTGATTTGACTGCATCAATTCTGCTGGACTTGTTCCACCAAAACGGCGGTTTGACGGAAGCCCACACTCTTGCATCTGCCTGGGCAGCGGCCCAGGGCCTGGAGTTATCCTGCGATGAGTTCGCCTTGAGCTCAGACGAAAAATTCGCATTCCTCCAGGCTAAGGGGGCAGACATAAAGATCATATGTCTATGGTTGGTTCTTAAGTCGAACTGATAGCAACCTTTTTTTTGAGCTGTTTTGGTCCAATATTCTGGTTGCCAGACCCTAAGCTTAAGGCCCCCAACCCTGGATCCTGTAAATCCTAAACCCCCAACCCTAAGCTTTATTAATAGTGGGGGCTTGAATTTCCGCATCCCTAAACCCTAAAGCCCAGGCAGAGTTGGTTCCGGCGGCTACGAAAACCTGGACAGACAGAGAAAAAGCTGCAGTGATGAATATGAGACCTGACTTCACAGTTTCCGCAAACCAATGAAAGGCAAGTGCCCTGGATTCAAGCTTCCAAGGACCGTGCGGTCATTGGCTCGGCTGATCAAGCTCATGGACGAATATCTCTACGTATTCCCTCCGTCTGCTGTTGCAAAATCGAAGAAGCTGGTTCGACGTTTTTTGCTGGGCTACTTGTACCTGGCATATGATGCATTTTGTGCCGGCAGACACCGGTACAAGTTGAGACCGAAGACTCTGGCACTGCATTACGTTTTTTATGTATATACAATGCAATATGATTAACATATCTGTGTGTGATTTGCAGACAAAACGTGCCGCAGATCAGGCTGCACACATGGTATCATATGTTCGCCGACCTGGACCAGCTGCCCATAAACCCTCGGGTTATGTCGTGCTTTGGTGATGAAGACTTTGTTCGCCGGCTCTGTTCGATAGTTGCTTGGCTGAAGCTGGCAGGCTACATGCAGCATCAAGAGCACGAATAATAACTTGTCCAAAAAAAGCGGGAATCGATCTGAGGCCAGTGGGTGCCATGCCGCAGCTGTGCATAGAACCGCGATCAAGAGATATTTGGCAGCTGCAGTACAGCACTGGCTGAAGAAGTTCGGAAACCGGTGAGAAATCGTCGGGGAGGGGCGGGAGGGACATCGGGAATATTCGGTAACCACACCTTAAGCCGAGCCCAGAAGCCAAATTTAGAACCCAGATGAATCCCAAGCTCAAACCCCCAAATATGTCAGCTTTTAGCTGGAGCCGTACAGGGCGCTTTTTATCAATCTATATACAGTCTCATCTGTTTAGAAAAGGGAATGGACCCGTCTGTACCCTAACCCGGCCCTAACCTTACGAGCTTAAGCCTTGCACCGGCCTTGCACCCTAACTCAAAGCCTTCAACCTTAAGCTTGTGGCTCAAACCTTTTGAACTATAATGGCTCAAACCGGCTCAAGCAAGTGATTTGAACTTGCTTTCGCCCCAAAGCGACATCTGTCTGGTTGAGCTTGAGATGTGAACGAGCGAAAGCGATTTCTGTTTCGAGGATTTGCTTGGCGAATATATCAAGGTAAGATTGTGCAATAAAACATCCGATTGTTGTCAAATGGCCTCCAACTGGCTTTCCCAAAAAAAGGCCCTGTGACCAAAATGATGCAAGTCACCTTTTTTTTTGCTTCCATGACCTCTCCGGGTTTGCGTGAGTCATCAGCACCTTGCCCTCAGCCATCCACTGGGCCAGGATATTTTCCGACGCGACCTGCAGCAGCGAGGCCGCTTCCTGAGACCTTCACCTGGCTGTTTTGTTCCTGCACAAGGTCCTTGCAAAGAGCGTGGAACGTCTTCTGGGGGGGAAGTATTGTTTCTCGTCGTCATCCTGGTCCTCGAAGAAGTCGCGCATCGTTGCGCGACAGGCAGCTTTTCTAGTGTTGCTGTTTTTCGGCACACTTCTGTACGCCTCTTCTAGACGGTCACATAGAGGCTGTATGACTTTTTCGCAGGCATCACTTGCCAGCGTGGACTTGTTCTGCTTTTTTTCGTCCAGGCGAAGCACAGACTGCGCAACCTTTTCGTCCAACAGTTCAGGCTCGGCAGGCTCCTCGCCCTCATCAGCATACATCTCCTGCAAAGTTCGTGACCGCCTGATTTTTGTGAGGGGAGCTGAACAACAGCAAAACCGGCATCTGTTAACCCACCTGCCTCCCAAGACTTCTGCCACATGTTCATCTTGTCAAGCATCTTGTCGACCATGGTCATGGCAGCCGACGGGCGTGACCTCGAGGTCGCGGCCCGCCTTGCGCACGGCACCCTCGTGATCGGTGCCGACTGCTATCACGTCATCCGTTTGCAGAGCTACTTGCCGCAGCGCTTCTCGCAACACAGCCTGATACGCTGCGCTGTCTCTCTTGCATTGGAGGGTTGCCGAGTCAACACAAGCGCTTCTGAAGACCCATGTTTCGCTGACCCAGGATAAGACCACGGCAGCGTAGTGTTGTGGCCTCTTGCCTTTATTAGTTTTCCAAGCATCTGTAGAAAGCGTAGAGCGTGCCCCACACTCCGCAGCCTGCTGCACGGCAGACTTGATGAACCGAATTTAGGCGTCAGGACCATTTTCGGCTTCACTCGCTTGCTGGATCGAATATCGGCGCCGAATTCGAGCGTCAGCCGACTTTGGCTTCAGCCAGCGCCGACCGAATTTAGGTGCCGAATTTCGGCTTCAGAATTTAAGCTTCAGGGGGGGGTACGAAACCGGGACCCACTTCCCCGGGTCCCTGTATGCATGTACAGATAGATAGATAGATGGATAGCTTCCGAGAATCCTAACAAAGCCTGAGCAGGAGGGCCCCTGGGCCATGCAGCTTCTCGAAGGCCCGCAGTGGCCAAGGGCCTCGAACGCCTACATGAAGGTAGGTTTCGGGACTATAGAGTAGGGTGTGGGCACTCGAATACGACAACAAGACAAGAGCCCGTGGATCAGAGATCTTCATTCCTGTCTACATTCCCATTTTCAGGTTCTTGTACTGGGGCCGATGTCCTATGGGGATTTAGGGTTTTAGGGGGGTGTAGTGTAGATGGGTTCAAGGTATACTGCTCGGTCCAAGGCATACTGCTCGGTCACTGAAGGGTCCTGGAGTGTTTTTGGGCTCTAGCTGGGGGTTGTACTGTAATAAAGGGGGTTGTACTGTAATAAAATCTAAAGGAAAGCCTTCCAGTAGACACTGGCATCCTCCACTCAACCAGAAACTAATGAAGGGCCCTAATAATTAGAATAGGGTTGGGGGTATATTATACTATAGTTATAAGAAGGAACCCCCAAAAGCCTGTTCTAATTATAGTCTATACCCTCCGCCCTTGCGACATGTTTCCCAAAGGGAATCCGAAATAGGACCACTCCTACCCCCGTGTTTCCCTGCTTTGTGGCCTGCGACTAAGATCGTCTTGAGTCGAGGGATTCCGGAGGCTGCTCAAGCTCACTTCAACAGATTTCAGAACCCGGAACTTCTTAGGAGTACTTATACATATCTTTCAACTTTTGGTTCCTTTAATCCCTAAGAAACAGCTACAGTTGTAATTTTTGCTTGGGGTCTAAGTTCAGTCTAGAATCCTTAAACCCTATAAACCATCATGTAACCCTTGGCGCCGGCCCGAGCAACTTGCAGGATGCAAGCTGGAAAACATCGAAACCCAGGCGGCTACACAGTTCATCGGCGCGCTCATATAATTCAGCTGGTAACATGGGGGCTGAATAGTTATCCATAGCACATAGCGGTAGATTTAGTTGGTTTAGCTTAGCTATATGAAACTATATCTATGTATCTCTCTCTCTCTCTCTATATATATAGATAAAGATATATAGAGCCTGCAAGCCTGCCCTCCGACACATCTATCCGTCCGAACATGCTGCGGCTTCACAAAACCCTTGCGCTGCATTTGAGTGAGTAACAGCAATCCCACGACTGTCGCTCCACACCTTCCCCTCAACTGCCCCTGCAGTAGCCCATGAAGTAGCTCCGCCAATCCATTGCTTGAGATTTTGTCCAGGCGTCCCCTGCCGCCCTCGACTGGGCGCAACCGAATGGGGTCCTCTTCCCCGGCACTGCCTGCTGCTGACGTTGTAACTTTTTGCAAACCTCAGCATGCCCCCTGTAAGTTCTTTAAGGATATCTTTAAGGGCTTTGTTACAAGGGGGTCTTGATGGGTTGTTTTTAAGGTTTCAAAGCTAGAGCAGCATATAAGGCACGCCAAAGAGCCTACATGCGGACCCCAGTCACAAGGCACGTGCAAGTTTGAGCAATCGCCCATGACACTCTTTACCCAATAAAGCAGGATTAATGCGCGGTGTGGGGTTGAGAGGTTAGGGATTCAGGTAGTATATAGGCTTTGCAGCTTGGGGACTAAGATTTGGGGGTTAGGGTAGCAAGTAGCACTTGGTGTTAAATCTGTCCTTGCTGCCTAGTCCTTATCTGTTGCAGTTCGGTTTGAAGGCCGCCGATAGCAAGGGTCCCTATAAGTAGAAGTGTTCCTATATGATAATATGGTTTCCGTCCAGGGTTTCGAAAAGGGTTTCTTTCGAGGAGTTCTGAGCCAAGTTATAGCACTGCCACCTTCGCTGTGATGAGGTCGAGTTTGTGGGAAGGGTTATTGTCCGATCGAGCTCCCTTGCCGCGTCACGGGCTTCTTGGTGGCTCAAGCCTTTCGAAGAACTGTTGCTGAGCGTTTGCTCCTTTTCGGTGACGTTCACGGCTTTTCCGTTACATCAGGGCTGTCAGACTTGAACTTCGACAGATTCTGTAAGTGTCACGTTAGCAGAATCATCCGCACAGTCAATTGCACCGAAACGGTTCAGACTGCTTTATGGTTTCGAGCTTCTCACAGCAGCCAGAGGCCTTGGAAAGTAGACTCCCGGCAGGGGCAGCATAGCTCAGAAAGCATGCCGATGTCATCGCTGACCTTCTGGCCCAGCATTTTCTTCCTTGGCTTTGCCATGGGCCCAGTTTGACAGCGAACTTATGCCCTCACTAGCAGGTTTGAATATTTAGTTCAATGTTGTAAATATAGTAGTATCCCAGTATCCCAGTAGCTCCTCAAAGTCTGCATATCCATAGTTAACCATATACCCAAGAACCGCATTCTATTTATTTAGGCCCCGCAGTTATGTTAGTAGAAACTAGTGTCAGTCTTCTGCAGGATTCCGGATTGCACCTGTAGTATACATAAAGCAGAACAACCCACCCGACAAGCTACTTACTGAAGCTTAACTGGGCAAAGCTGCAAAAAGCCAAGCCGCAAAAAGGTCCTTGGACAAAAGGAGAACAATAAGAAGAAATACTAAGACGGATAAGACGAATGATAAGACTATGTAATACTACAAAAATGTAAAATTGCTTATTCTGACAGTAAGGCCCTTCAAGTGCGGGGAACTTTTACACAAAAGCGCTGGGCCGAATGGTCAAAGTGATTTCTGAACTCTAAAGCGAGGTTTTGGGGGTTTAGGGATAAAGGGTTCAGGATTTAGGGTTTAGGGTTCAGGGTTTAGGGTTTAGGGTTTGGGCGCAGGATGCCTAAAGCCTCACCAGAGCTGTGTGCGATTGCGAGTGCATCCGCGGGGGTTGCAAGTAGTTATCGCTCCCCGGGTCTGCCTACGTACCTACCTTCCTTAGTTAGGGTTTAGGGTTTAGGGCTTATAGGGTTTAGGGTTTAGGGCTTATAGGGTTTAGGGTTTAGGGTTTAGGGTTGGCTAGCTAGCTAGCTGGCGAGCTGGCTGATTATCGACGTATCCATCTCTCTCTTTTTCTCGCTTTATACCTACCTACCTATAGATCCATCCATCCGTCCACTAGGCCGAAGATTCAGAACGTGTGCACCCCGATACTTGAAATGCCACAGTGTCGCCTACCATAGACTCCGAACCCCAAGCCCACGCTATACTATACTGCAGTAGTATACACGTATGGTAATATTTTTTAGTAGTACATGATAATATACATATATAGAGAGAGAGAGAGAGACTCCAGAGCATTCTTATAAAATATACGATCACGTACATGCCAAACCAGGTTTTCCAGAAGTCAGCAAGAAAGTCCGAGGTCAGCCACCACGTAAGCCATCATCCCACTGAGATACCTGGCCATGATGCAGGACTTCGGGTTTAGGGTTTAGGGGCCCAAAACTGTTCGGGTTTAGGGACCCTAAACCCTAAACCGGCCTGGGGTTTACAGGGTTTAGGCTTTAGGGTTTCGGGTAGGACAGCAGGTAGCGATGTTGAGCAAGGGGAGGTTGAGCACGCTTCGGGGACTGAAGTCTCCTAAACCTTAAAGCCGTTCTCAGATAACCGTAGACCCTTCAATGACGAACAAACCCTCTATGAAATCATATTAACCAGTGATGTAGGCCCTGTAGACTTTGAGGAATATTCCTCAATCGAGAGGTTTGGCTGTGTCTAGGTTCAAGACCCCAAGCCCCTAGCCGCAAAACCCCAAACCTAGATACTACGAAGCATAAACTTTAAACCCCAAGCCTTAAACCCTGTATAGCCGCTAACACCCTAAACCTCGAACCATAAACGATTAACCCCAAAACCCTACCCTCCAAAGCCGATTAATTTCTGCACCTTTGCACCACAGAGCCCAAAGTTGTCGCGCTCTCACGGCTGGGAGGTTCGAGTTCAGAGGTCCCCCGGGTTAGAGTACAAGGCTTAAGGTTTTTGGGGTCTAGGGCTTATGTTCAGGGTCCTGGGGTTTAGGATTTGGGGTCATCGCGAAGAGACCTCGGTTTTGCGGGCACAACATTGACGCGAACGAGAGGACATGCTCTCACAGCTCTGCTACCGTTCTGATGCTCTCAGGGCAATAGGAAGGCCTTAATTAATGCCAATCCAAAGCCTTGAGAGATGTGGCCTTCATATAGATGTATAATATACACCCATATATATGTATATATATATACCTATAATATATATATATATATGTATGCACACATACGTTTGTTTGTGCACAATGTTCGTGCCGGCCAGGAATTTTCCCCGGAAGCCAAGAAGTGGCAGAGGCCGCTGTCAAACGGGGTTGCGACTACCAAAGGGGCCTCAATTAGGGTTTAGGGTTTAGGGTTGAGGGGTTCGGGGTTTAGGGTTGAGGGGTTTAGGGATTTGGGGGTTTCCTTGCTATAAGTAGAATATGATGGGCCGCAAAACCCCTTTTTTTATTTATGAAGGCCCCTATAGTACCAATCTGCTCGACAAGGGCGTCTTGAGGGATATGACGGTCTATGCTTAAAACTAAACTAAAGCCACAGTGACTTCTGTGAATGTTTCCATACTGCTGTTCATGGATGTATAGATTTGACAGCTCGCTTTAGTGTTGGTGTTGATGTTGTTACTTGTTACTGCCATTGCGCCGCTCCTCGTCCGACGCTGACTACTACTACCCACAATGATGACGACTACACGGACCACCACCGAGTTACTGGTCGTTTGAGCTGCTGTGGTTGTCGGTTTTGGGTTTAGGGGTGAAGGGGCTGGCCTCGGCAACCTGCAGAAGTTCTGATGCGGCCCATATACAAATCACGGTTCATAATTCTGATCTTCATGGTGGGTATCATTACAATTCGTGCTTCTGGTTCAGCTTATCATTCTTGGATGGTACATTACCATCTATGATGTTTGCGATTGTAGAGCCGCAGAAGAGCAATCCCGTATGTGTTTCGTGAAGACTGCGATTCTTGATTTATTTGTGTTACGTGGTCTGATGGTACTTGCAAGTCTTGTCTCGTTGCCTTTCTTTAGACCATGCTGCGAACTGTTCATGGTCGTTCAAGATCCTTCATGAAACCGCTACGACGCTTATGAACGCTGAAGACTCTTTAGAGATCTGTGCAGCCCTGCACATATCTTCCAAGTAGAAGGTCTTCTCTTTCGCTGCTGACGCCGTGGAACCGATGGAGCCCGATCTAGCCGTGGTGCCCTTCGCGGCCTTGCCCGCCGAAGGCATCATGCATCTAGTGTTGTAGGAGCTGTGGGGTATTGGGTTTCAGGGTTCAGATTCAGGCCATGTCAGCCGAGCTTGGGCGAGCAGTGTTCATGAGAATGATGAGGATAATGATGAGGAGGATCGCGATGAAGATGCCGATCTGTGTGATGGTGGTCACAGTCATCTGGCCTTGCGGTCGAGATTTCGAGATTCCGGGGTGTTGCAGACGACAGTGAAGATCAACAATGTCTGTGCTGATGGAATGAAGACAATGGCGATGGTGGGGATAGTTGCAATAATGATGATGTCACGGCTTGTGCTGACGACGATGGCGTTATGGTGATGAGAATGATACCAAAATCGACGATTCGAGTGCCAGCGGCAACTTTTTTCTGCCAACAGCACCAGCGCTGGCCAGCGTGATGTTAGGTTAGTGGAACATATATGGGAGTTTCCGAAAATAGGGGACCCTAAAATAGTACCCTAAATAGTAGGATCCTTATTATACGGACCCCAAAATAAGGTACCCCAAATTTTCGGAATCTCCCATATGGGCCTGTTTAGGGTATGAACCCGTGTTTCCTGGTTCTTTTTAGAGAGGCGGAGGGGTTTCTTGCTGAGACTACGTTCCAGAGCCAGCATCCACTCCTGCTGTGGAATGATGACGATTTAAAGTTGGGGGTTTCGGCCTAGTGTTTTGGCTGCCTGGTTTTAGCAGGTCTTTTGTCTTTCGTTCCATCTTCTTCGAATTCCGAGTCGGCTGGGACACCTCCCACTCCACGTGTCTGTGACAAGGACGACCTGTAGTTTAGAGTTCAAGGCCTTCAGTCGCAAGGATAAGAAGGGCCCTTCGAAGAAGCCTGCAACCCTGAGCCCCCTAAACAACCTTAACCCTAAACCCTAAAACCCTAAACCCTAAACCCTAAAACCCTGAACCCTAAAACCTTAAACCCTAAACCCTGATAGAGCTTCCGGAGAAGGTGCCAGCACGGAGGACGCTGTCGACCTTGAGCTGCATGCAGATGCCCAGGTGCGGTTCAGGGTTTAGGGTTGACTGTAGGGGCTACTATACTAGGGTTCATTTAAAGGGGTGACTATAAGGGCTACTATAAGACCTGTTATAAGGATATACTATAGGGGCCTTCATAATTACCTATACTCTTTTTTGGGGGTTACTTATTTGAGTTATAGTATAATGGGCCCCAAAATCCTATTCAAATGGTTAAGGCCCCTATAGTGGGGTTAAGGCTTTGCCGAAGTTTGGACCATGGCCTGGTCCCTTATGCAGTGGTGCTTCGTTATACCGATGCTACAATCTAGGCAGAAGGTATCGAATGAAGATTTGCTAAGCTTCGCTTGGAGCTTCATGGGTCGGACAGTTATAAGTAGGTGGTTGTCAAAATTATGGCCCCTTTTTGGGTCCCTACTATAGTACGGCACCGAATATTTAGGGTACCCAAAACGGGACCATAATTCTAACAACCACCCAAGTGAGGTTATAAGTCTTTACTTTAACTATTAATGTGGGTTATAACTATAGTTACCCCACTTACGACTCCCCACTCTCCAGCCTCGTGTCCTAGCACCTGAGCAGCCCGCAAGCAATCGACGTGTGAAAAGTTCTTTAATTTTAAAGCACATTGAAGCGCCACACAGCCTTCTACAACCCTGCAAACCCGCACAAAGCACATCAAAAGCCCACAAAGTCCATAAACCCTGCCTTTTCAGATCACCTTTATATTCTAAATCCTAAGCTTGGCCCTAAACCCTATTCTCCTAACCCCCAAACCCTATAACTTTTAATCCTAAACCCCAGATTTCCTTGTTGCGGCCAGGCGCGCTGCCTCCGGAGCCGCCTCGCGCCCACGGCCGCGGCGCTTCTAAGGCATCGCACGGCCCGCGGACGCGTGCACAATTGGCGGTGTTGTGGGTTCTAGGGTCCGATAGCAAGGGCGCTATAAGGATTGCTGTAATCGAAGGTTACTATGACAAGGGCATGGAAAGTAGTTGACAAGGTTTTGTAATTTTGATAAGATTTCTATAACAGGGTTTAGGGCAGGGTTTAGGGTTACAGGGTTTAACAAAGGACAGACGATCTTCTGCAGGAGCTTTTGAGGGCTTTTCCTGGTTAAGGGTATATGAGAGGAACCCAAACCCCGAGTAACCGGCCAGTAGATGATCATAAACTCCGGTAGATGGCCCCAAACTCTAAATCCACAGCCCTTAAACTCTAAACTCTGCAGATTGGCCACACCAGCGATGATGGAGTACTCGGCACAAGCAAATCCGACACACCCGAAACCCCCCCAAACCCATGAACTCGACAACCCGCAGAGCCTGATCTTCCGTATCGGACCTGTATGAAACCTTGCAGGACCGTAGGGTTCTCCCCGAACTCTTAAGTAAGTAGTGGTATGTAACCCCTCTGGTACCTCTAGCAGCTGTTTCGGGGTATACTGGAGGGTAGATGGGGGTGGACGTTCTAGTCGTTCATAGACTTTTCGGCCTACATCTGAGAGCCTATCTTCAAGCCCCTGACCGGAATCGTGTTTCTGAAGCCTATGGAAATGGAAAGGTGGTTGGAAGAGGATTGCACAAAGGCCTCTGCCAAAGCCTTAGTCGCCACTGCCTTCGAGGCTGGTAGAATTTTGGGTTCAGGGTGCTGGATTTGAGGGTTCAGCGTTTACGGTTGAGGGGAAGGACTTGAGTCATTGAGGGCTTAAGATGCAGCATGCATCGCAGTTCCTGCGCCTCAAGAAAAGTAGTAGTATTTGAGCTTCAAGCCCGATTGTAACGACAGATACAAAGATTCGGGACGCAAACCCTAGCAAAGCCTACTCCAGACGCTAAACCCCAGTCCCTGGAGCCTGAACCCTCAACGCAATATTCTTCGTGATTCTCGGATCCTGTTCCGGCCAGCTGCTAAACAGAGCCTGTATCCAAGACTGCCAGGAGGTGCTCGTACGTCTTATCTTAATACGTACTATCTTAATAAGCGCTCTCGCTCTGTCTCTTTCTCTGCCTCTCTCTCCTCTCTAATATATATATGTATATACACACATATATATATACACACACATATATATATATATATATATATATAATTACGTGTGTATATAATTCTACACACATACGTGCATACATACATACTGGAGAAGTTTAGGCAATTAATGATGTTTTAAAACTCTAAAGACCGAAGCCGCTCTGCATGTAGGGTTCCAATTATAGAGTAGCCAAGCGACTTATTACGAAGACTACTGTCAGAGGGCAACGTGTAGGCTTCTACCTTTTCTCTATGAAGACTCCTCTGAAAGGAAGCAGAGTTCGGGTTGGGCAGGTGGGGAACCACGGCCACGGGATGCTTGTAGAACCTGAAGAACAAGAGTATTTCAGAAGATTCCTTAATCCCCTTATAGAGCCCTTAAAGGCTGTATATTGCTTCAAAAGGGGGGGTTTTGGAGTCTTCTTTTGGTCTGCGGCTTTGGAGGATTTCAGATTAGAATCTTTACTGTTTGTCCTGGGACCTCCTTGCAGCAGCTTCAACGGAACGCACCTCCAAGCCCTGCAGAAACATTTCAGAAGCACCATCGAAATCCTTTAGATTCCTATAGAGCCCTATAGAAACGCTATCTACAAAGTCAAAAGAAACCCGAGAAGTACCTTTTCAAACTCCATTCAAAACATATAGAAATCCAGCAAAATCCTTAAACGCCTCCTGACATGGCCCCCTGGAAACCTATAGAACTCCTACGAAGCCCCTGCAAACATGCTATAAGAACCCCCAAAACCCAAACCCTAAGCCCTAAATTAAATCATCCTGAGAATCAAACTCTAAACCCCAAGCCGTCGGAACCCTGTTTCCCGTCGCCGAGGGGCCTCTTTCGGCAACAGCCGCTGCTGGTCTCCTGGTCCTGCTGGCGTGGCTCTCATGGCTTTATTCGAGCCCTCTTAGGGCTCACGGGGGTTAAGGCTCCAGAAAGGTTTCACAACGGCTTTCGGGTTATTCTAAGGCTCGTGCAAGCTCATTTAGGGTGCTTGTCGTTTTAAGGGGTTTGTGGGTTCGGGGATTAGCAGCAACCCTGATAACACAGAAAGACAGGGCATGCACCATATCTCTCCGCATGTCTTAGTCATATGGGAGTTTCCGAAAAATTAGGGGTACCTTACTTTGGGGTCCTTATAATAAGGATCCTACTATTTAGGGTACTATATTGGGGTCCCCTATTTTCGGAAACTCCCATATAGTTCCGGGAACATGGATAGTTTAGGGTTCTGTCAATTTGCAACAGAGTTTAAAGCATTCGACTTCGAGGGTCAAGGCGTTCGTGGATTTTTTATTAGCTGCTAGGCGTTCTATGCGACTTTAGGGTTCACCAATTCACTCTCCCACCTGCCCGGGTTTTATGGAATGAGGCCCTTGCAGACATCGCCGTTGCCGTGAAGATGTCTTGGAGGCCAGCATGTAGCACATTGTTTAAGCTTGTTTTGTGTCTTTTGCTGAAGGGGTGCTGTTTTGGGTTTTAGACTCGGATTCATGGATATAGGCCCCTAAACCCTAAACCCTAAGCCGTTATATAGGGTCTGGCTTCAGTGTTTCAGTGGGTTGAGAGCTCTTGGCTAGTGTGACATTGATTGAGGTTTGCCGTGTTACCCAAGCCCAAATCCCAAAACAACACAATCACGGCTACATGCACAAACCTATAGAAGCCCAAAACAAAACCCTAAAGCACTAAAACCCATTAAACCCTAAACTCTAAAAGCAGCTTCAAGCCCGGCGAGTGCATGCGAAGCCTGGGAAGCTGAGGACTTTATGTCAGAGAGATCATCAGTCTATGTCGACTTCATGCATCACTATTGCTAGTAGTACTTGTTATTACCACCTGGTATTAGTGTTACTATCCTCACTGTTTTTGCTATTGCCGTTTGTGATTGCTACCATTACTGTTCAATTTCTTTTCGAGGTTCCACGGTTCAGCGTTTAGTCAGGGCCTGATTAAGTGCTCGGGTTTGGTGGGATGTTCTGCCAGAAGCAGAAGCAGAAGGAGATCATCACAGAGTAGAATCGTGCAGCATGTTGAGTAGCGAAGCGATGCGTTGAATGTCGTGCTGTTTGCATCTACCCCTAAAGCCTTTAACCCCGTGAGAAGGCTCCGCTACCGTGGCCGTGCCCCGCCCGAGAGAACTTTGAATGGTTTAGCCACCCCCTCGAGCCAAACAGGATCAGATCAATGATGTAGGCTGTTGGGGTTTGGGACTCATGGGGTTCAGGGTTGGCTGCTCAGGATTCAGGCTTCTGGGGTTTAGGTCTTAGAAATCTCAAGTTTAGGGTTGTGAGAGCTTCGAGCGCACGCACACGAAGCTTGGCAGTTTGGTCCGCTGGCTCACACACCCCGCCAAGAGAGTTGAGGCGTTACCTGCTGTCTTTGTGGTCTCCTGCAAGGGCTTTTTAGGGTTCTTTCCAGGAGGAGCTTCGGAGGTTTAGAAGTTGGAGGCTTTAAGTTGGTTGGTTTAAGGACTGCTTTGGATTCAGAGCTGCGAGTTTGGCGTCGGTACAACTAGTATTGACAATGTCCTCTTATGGTCCCTAGTACCACTACAAAATCATGGTATCATGCACACCGTAATTACCTTATTCTGTTTATTAAGGCCGGTATTGCCGATGCGCAAGGGTTGGGAATGATTCGTAGTACTATTTCTGGACGTTCCTTTATAGGTTCAGGGTTTAGTATCGCATAACAGACCCCCAGTGCAAGTCTAATTTATCAGGCCGCTATAATACAGCGTTGCACTCTGCCATGTTTAGGTGTTTGGCATGAGGCTTGCGTGATGTTGGCCTAACTCTAAGTTTTGTCAATGCTGGCGAAAGTTGTCGAACCTATGTGGTGCCCCTTTACCCTAAACCCTAAACCCTAAACCCAAAGCCCCCAAACCCTAAACCCGCTTGACCTGCTTTAAAAACCCTCTAACTGATGAAAGCCTAGGCTTGCTGCTTCCGGCAGTAGGGACCGGACACCTTGAACTGCCACAGGTCTCGACCTCTACAGGGTTAGGATTAGAACAGAAGCCACAAGAATGGGCTCTGTGTTCCCTAGCGAAAGAATGCCTTGACTCTCCAAAGCGAAATGCTTTCCAGCTCGCAAGTAAGACACTAAGCCCCAACTAAACCCCGAACCTTGAAAAGCCTAAAAACCTGAAGCCATGAACCATTTCAAAACCCTTCGAAGCCTAATTAAATCCTCAACCCCCGCACCCCCCAAGGCCCTCTAGCCACAGCCTGCACCTAAAAGCAGTATGAGCCCGAGACCTATAGATCTTTGGCTTCCAGGAGACGCCGAAGGAGCCGAACAGGTGCCTCCCCCTGTGCGACCAACCAGGGCGAGCCGAATACCTCGTGTTTGAACATGTTCCTGTGGGTCTTTAAATGGGGGAGTTAGTGGGTTTGGGTGATATAGCATCAAGTTGGACTTACATATGATGTGCGTACTTATATATATATATGTATACACACGCGCCCATGTGTATACATACGAGTTTTGTATATAGACATGGTGTATAAGTATATGCATATCTAAGTATGTATATGTATATGTATATGTATCTGCATCTGCATCTGTCTCTGTCTCTGTCTCTGTGTCTGTGTCTGTGTCTGTGTGTATGTGTATGTGTATGTGTACATGTATATGTACATGTACGTGTTTATGTATATGTATATGCATATGAATATGTGTATGTATGTATGTATGCATGTATGCATGCATGTATGTATGCACGTATGTAGGTATGTAGGTATGTATGTATATGTATATGTATATGTATATGTATATGTATATATATATACACACAGAAAGAAAGACAGAAGGACATAAATAACTAAATCAAGAACTCTGCCAAGAACGAAATAACGAACTACAGAAATGAAGAAAAACGAACCAACGAACAAAACAAAGAAAGGCCATGCAGAAAGAGAGAGAAACATAGAACGAAATAACAAATAACTACAGTAATAAACAAAGAAAGAAAGAGCACACACACACACACAGCTGAATGAATAAATACATAAACAACGACAGAAAGATATAAATAGCCAAAGATAGACAGACAGATAGATCGATAGATAGCATATGGCTTTCTAAGTGGTGTTGTAAGAGACAGTCTTACCTATAGATGTGTTTTTTCAAAGGGAGGGAAACCATGAGTGCCTCATTGTGAAAGGATGGCAAGTCCGAAAACAGAGCTCGATAGGGCTCCTACAAAAGCAGAGTACAGTGTTTCCGGGTTTGGCTGAGTTCATTAAGGAGGCTTCGCAACGGGGCAGCTGCTGTTGCTACAAGTCTTCTTGATGTTCCGGTAGTAACGGCCCAGCAACCTTTGCTACGCTATTTATTGAATCATGAGTTTACGTGAATATGGATGCTCCTATTATGGCTGATATTGTCCCCCAAACAAACCCTAAACCCCAAACCCTAAACCCTATTCTGACAAACCTTGGTTGTCACGAATAGAAGCTCTGGGTTGTAAGAGTTTGTTGTGTGTGGGGGAGCTTCGTTTGCTTCCTGGGTCAAGTTAGAGTGGAAGATGTGGACTCTACGTCCTAAAATATGGGAGTTTCCGAAAAAGGGGACCCTAATACAGTACCCTAAATAGTAGGATCCCTATTATAAGGACCCCAAAATAAGGTACCTCCACTTTTCGGAAACTCCCATATGGATTGTTTGACCCAGGGCCCTAAACTTCTAAACCACAGCACCCCAAACGAGCAAAGCATGACATAGTCAACAACGGCACGTTTACCCAGACCCCCGGAATGGGGGTTCCTATAAAGTACCCTTAGGGAAATATGGTTTAAGGTATATTCGAATTCCTTAATTAAGGGATTTTGGAAGGTCTGGGTATGCAAAACCCTGATAAAGCGCTTACAAGACCCAGGCAAAATATACAAAACCTGAATGAGACTCTGTGCAATCCCACGCAAACCAATCAGTTCATTCCCTGGGAGCAGGCTACCCCCACGGCCGCAGTTTTTTGAAATTCACTCGGAGGACCGGGCAGCCTGAGATTTAGAGTTTAAGTCTTAGAGGTTTCAGGCTCTTGGTGCTCAGGGGTTGTTAAATGGTCATTCTTTGAAAGGGTTCCATAAGGATCACTAAGGGTACTTAAGAGGTTCTTAAGAGGTTCTACAATCGGGATCTAGGCATATCCATTGTAGTTCAGTTCTGGTTAACTAGTTGTATGATTTGCGTGTTCCCTTCTTGGGGGGGGGTTAATTAGAATAATTAGACTGGATGATGACAGTGTGGTTTTCGGTTCCTTTACGGGATCTATGAGGGTTCCTTGAAGGAATTTATAGGGCTTCCCTAAGGCGGTACGGTACGAGCTTTCACCATCAAGCTTGTATGTGACAAAATGTTCTGTGCCCAAAGGGTCCTTAGTAGCTATATATATATATGCATATATTAGAAAGTAGGGTGTGTATTGTAGGAGCTATTATTACGGTTTGGGTAAGTATCACCCCATATCGGTACTTAGGACGCTTTGGGGTAATCGACTAGTCCTTTCTCTCCAAGGAGAGGCACTCGGGTGGGGTGCGTTACTTGTGCCGCGGAAGATGTTGCCGTCGCCGTCCGGCCTTTCTGTGGGTGTTGAAATAGTGCTTCTCAGTTTAGGGTTGCGGTATTTGGGATATCTGCTCAAACCTTTGTTTCAAGTATGCAACAAATGAACCCCACTCCAAACAAGTAAAAGAAAGGCAGCAGAGGCAGAGGCATCCTATGCCCTCAACGCCCAAACGACTGAAGCCCAAACCATCCAGCTGTTGCAGAGCAGCCCATTAGGTCGTCTGTCGGTTGCTAGGAGAGCAAGGGTGTCCTGCAATCCAGAGACAACGAAACCCTAAACCCTAAACCCTAAACCCTCCTCAGTGGCAACTGCTACGGTTAAGGATCTTTTTGAGTTGAGGCGCTTTCAACGATCCGAAACCCACCGTAGAACAGGGCGAGGAGGACGGGACGCCGCGGAGACCAAAGAAGGCCACTGCTTCGGAATTGTCTTGTTTTTGAACCCCGGAGGGTTTAGGGTTATAGGGTTATATAGGGCTGATAAGGGTTTTAGGTTCAAGGGCTTTGGGGTTTGGGCTTGAGTATCCAAGCATCTAGAATCTAGAATAATGACCCCTGGTTCCGCAATTGGATATCCTCAATAAATCTCAGCTTCCTGAAGGTAAATATCTTTAGCTGGACAAGCATCTCTCCGTGACGGAGCATGAAGTTATTGGCTGGTGAGATGGTTTGAGACTATTGCGCGCTCCTGACGGCTTTCATTGCTGCCTTCCCTGCTGAAGTGTTGCCAGAGTCTGCCTTGGGGGTGCGGCCAGTCCGGTCAGATGTTTGCCCTCACCACTTCAGGTATTGGGTGGTACACCCTAAACCCTAAATCCAGTTCAAAACCAAGCATGGCAAGCGTGGAAAACTGTTGACTCGTCTTGCAGTCGAGGCACAGAAAAATCAGCAGTGTTGACGAAGTAACATGGAAGCCTGACTAGTTCATCACTTGTCTAAGAAATCTAGCATTGACAAACTATGATATACCCCAAACCCAAAACCAATTATAGACTCTATAGGATCTCTATTACTCAAATCTTCCTTCTCTCACACCCTGTAGACGTATATAGAGCATCTGCGCTCCAAGCCCTTGTCCAACTATTTCGGACCTCGGGCAGCAGATCACCCAGCCAAGAGCCAAGAGCCAATACCAGAAAAAACCCTTACATTTAATATAGGGGCCCGAATAATTTCAACAGCGTTTTGGAGTATCTTATATCCTAAATAAATAAATAAATAAAAATATATATATATATATATAGGAGCCCAAAACCGTGTTGGTAATTATTTCTGCCCTTATGTTATTCCTTGTCAGGCGAAGGAGCTCGAATCTCAGTGCTACTCCTGCAGAGCTCAATGTGAAGTCTCGCATCCAACGCAGGAGCACAAACGTTGTGTTCGAGTTTCAGGGCCTCGAGTCTGGCCAGACTTCCCGGCACCGACCGAGGTTGGAAGCTGCGCGCCTCAAGTTGGGCGAGCAGGAGAAGGACCAGACTTGTGGTGTATTCCGTTTTTCCGAACTACCCTCCGAAGACTTGCTGTTTAAGGTCCAGGAGTGTGAATAACAGTGATATCGTAAGCTCAAGAGCCCTAAACCACAAGCCTGAGAACTGTAAACTCTACACCCTCCGCAAACTCAAAACGCAAAACGCTTGCAGACTCTACAGTTGAGGAACAATGATACCAAGCAACATTTGGGGTTTCGGGTTTAGGGTTCCTATCAGGGTTTAGGGTTCAAGGTTTAGGGTTTACTGTAGGGTTCAAAGTTTAGGGTTAGCGTTCCTTTCAGGGTTTGGGGTTTCAAGTTCGGGTTCTGTGTTCCTTTAAAAAAATTCATGAGGGATTGATGAAGGGTTAAAACCCGGAGATCCCACTTAGAACTAACCCTAAGGGTCCAAAGGACCCAATAATCAGGTACTCGTGTTTGGGATAGTAGTTATGTAGGTCTATTTTTGAGAGTATATGATAGTTGGCTACTTGGACCCTTAGGGTAACATTCAACCCCCAGTCGGTAGGTATGTTATGGCGCAGTTCCTTGAGTCGGCGTTCTGTTGTTCCATAGCTAGTTCGGCCCTTTGGGCCCTAAACCCTAAAACTAAAGCCCCAAGCCCCAAATGGCAGACCCCAACACTGTGTCACTCTACAAGCCTAAGCCCTGCAGATCGTTCTCAACTAGGTGGCAGTTTGGGATGTTTATTTACTTGCCTGATGGTCTGTCATGCTCTATCAATCGAGGTACGTAGCCTGTTCAGTTATCATGTAAAACCTTTGAACTTAAACCCTCAATTATATTACGATCAATTAAGCAATATATTTAAACCGTTTAGGATGTCTCCATACAGGAGCTCCTGCAGCAACGAGCTGTCGCTTCGTCCCTGCAAGAGGCCAGGAGATTCGGATCCCGTCCTCCAAACCTGATAGACCAAGTGTTTCCTGTCTTCGTTTCACATCCAGAGACAGGGCCTCAGGTTTTGGGGATTCTAAGGTTGAGGCCTTGGCTTTGCGGGGCTTATGGGCTTATTGACGCTGCCAGAACTTGACTCGCATAATATCTCAACCCTCAAGCCCCAGGACGCTTCCAGCCGTAACATGCACACACTCTGAGCCCACCAATCGGCTGTAAACTGGAACGACTGGTGCTGGAAAAAAAGAATACTCCGTGAGCACCGTCGGTTTCCGCTGCAAGGCTTGAAACAGCCCTAAACTTTAAACCCCCAAACCTTACATCCCAAACACCCCTCCCTATGCCGGGGATGTTTTGCAGCTTCCGCCCCACTTTTGAGGAGCTTACGCAACAGAAGCTGGCGGCAGCTGCCCTGCAGGAGGAGCATCCAGGATTTACATATGGATTGTATATATATATATATATATATTTATATTTATATTTATTTATTTATTTACTTAGTTATATTCATATATACTTACACACACGCACACACATACACCCATACACGCATTTGCATGTGTTGTTTTTCTATTAGCTTGATTCATTTATAATGTCTTAGGTTTTCTGAGGGAGGTTTATAAGTATGGGGATTTAGGGTTTCATGGGTGGTAGGAAAATATGTTGAGTGCCTGAGTTGGGGGTAGCTATTTGAATGAGTAGCAAAAGCTATAGTTGCCTTGCTTCGCTGGTACTGAAACCCTAAACCCTAAAATGGCCCGAAAACCCTATAAAACCCTAAACCCCCGATATGCCACGAGAAGCGCTTGCACCCAGGAGTTGTTGCAGCTGCGAGTCCGCACACGAGCCTGGCAGTCTGAGGCAGTGGGTTCAGGGCCTTTTAGGGAGGGCATCCCGTTTGCTGAAAGGGGCGATTGGAGTTGAGTGAGGGTGTAGTGTTCAAGCGTCGCGATGCAGATTATATCGAGGATTTGTATGCTGCTGATACAGCAGTTGAGAGCCCAGAGCTGCCAAAGCCCTTAACACGAAGGCCCCCAAGCGTGAGCTAAACCATAAACGCCAAACTTGATAGACGGCCAATCCCTGAACCTTCAGGGCTGAGGCTTTAAAGCCCGAAGCCCTAAACTCTAAACAAAGCCCTGATCATTGACCCTTAAACCCTAAACCCTAAACCCTAAACCCTGATCATTGATCCCTAAATCCTAAACTCCAAACCCCAAGCCCCACATTACACCGCAACCCGGAAGCCAGGCGACCCAGACTGATGCCGAAGCGGTCCTCGAGGCAGAGCTGCAAGTGTCGGCAGCTGAGCCTTTCTGGGTAGAAGGCTTTTCTCGACGCTTATAAGGGTTTAGGGAGGTGTGCAGAGGTAGAGGTCTCTGTTTTTGGGGTTGGGGATTAGGGCAGAGGTAGAGTCTTAGAGGGCTCTGTTTTTGGGCCTTAGGGTTTAGGGCTCTGTTTTTGGGGGGGCTCAGGGCTTAGGCCTCTTTTGGGCTGAGAGGGTTTAGGGTTTAGGGCTCCTTTTGGGGGCTTAGAGCTTACATTCTTAGATTTTGGGGATCATGTTTGGGACAGGGGGCTCCATAAGGGTATCGCAGTTTAAGTCTTCATGGGTTTGGGGTTTTTGATGTTTGTTGTAAGGGTTTCATTGTTTAGGTTCGTTTTGTTCTGGGGCGGGAAGGCTGTCATAGATAAATTTTTGGGGGTACCAAGGCATACATCCTAATACGGAGCTCTGAATAGTTGCTTATCATAACCCCCGTACAGTGCTTCCCGGTTTTTTCAAAACTCTGTTCTGAATATTCTGGAGAAGGGATCCTTGACAAAGGGCTAACGTGCTACTCGTACACTAAAGACATGCAAACAGCCCCAAGATCGTCCTAAGATCCACAGACTGGCAGCCAGATACTTCTAGAATCCCCAAACCCGAAGCCCCAAGAGACCTTAAGCCGCAGGGCGCTTAGCTGTTCTTAACTTGAGAACAAACCCTACACCCAATAGGTCCGAAACCAATGAAGCCCTATAAACCCTGACCGAACCTCAAAACTCAGACCCCAAACCCTGTTACCCTGAACGCGTTCTCAATGTTCCGTAGACTCAGGTCGCGGAAGGAACTCTCCGAAGTGCAGATGGAGAACGAGTCGCTAAGGACAGGGAGCTATGGCTGCGAACAGGGTTTAGGGGTTTGGGAGTCTTTAGCCGTCTTTAGGTGGCTTAGGGCTTGTTTAGGGGTTTAAGATCTCAGGGCTTGTTTCTTCAAGGGTTTAGGGGAAAGAAGGGTTATAAGGTGGTTGAACAAAAAGCAAACGTAAGTATAACCCTGCTTCCTAAGTTCCCAGAGCTCTTCAACCGAACACCTCGCACGGCGCAGGGCATCGTTGGAGGACCGCGCCAACGAGAAGAAGGCTGCCGTCACCACGAGATTCTAAGATCCAACGCCCTAAAGTGCCTGAAATCGAAGGCCTTATGTTAAACTCTAATCCGCAAGATCTTAAACCCCCAAATCCAAGATCCTACATCCAAGCAACAAAGATCGTAGCGCTACACCTGCCGAAATGACTTAAACCCTGAGAACCTTAGCCTTCATCGGCCGCAGAGTGGTGAGACAGAGTTCTTACAAGGCCCTTCTTCAGTACCCGCAAAGAACCTGGACCCTCCAAGCACCCTCTTGAAGCCTTAGTAGCTGAGTGGATACACTTTACACCTTTTTGGGATAATATTACCCACTATAAAACTGAAAGTGTAGACTTTTGGGGGCTTATGAACTCAGCAACTTACCCACTATAAAACTGAAAGTGTATACTTCTTGGGGCTTATGAACTCAGCAACTAAGAAGCCCATTAAGCCGCAAGGAAACTTCTGGAGTCCTTAACTTCACAAGGGAGCCCTACAAATTCCTTCAAGACCCCTTGCAGAGCCCTTCAAAATTTCAGGGCCCCTTACAGAACCCTTAAACTAAATTAAAGAACCCTTAAAGAGCACTGTAAAAGGGATTCTTATAGAGCCTTTAAATTCTTTAAAAGCCCTAAACCCTAAACCCCTAAACCCTAAAGCCCTTTAGAAGGGACCCTGAAAGAGCCCTAAACCCTAAACCCCTAGACCCTAAAGCCCTTTAAAAGGGACCCTGCAAGAGCCCTTAAGAAGCCCTCAAAGAGACGACAGGCGCTACTCCAGGAATTGGCAGATCAGAAGGCAGAAGATTTGGCTCCTTCAAAGCTTCCTGTGAGGGTTTAGGGTTTAAGGGTTTAGGGGTTTGGGGTTTAGGGTTTAGGGGTTTGGGGTTTAGGGGTTTGGGGTTTAGGGTTTAGGGGTTTAGGGTTTAGGGTTAAGGGCTACCAGAAGCGCTCAATGGGAGTTTCCGAAATTAGGGGTACCTTATTTTGTGGTCCGTATATTGAGGATCCTACAATTTCGGGTACTATACTAGGGTCCCTTAATTTCGGAAAACCCCCTATACCCTAAGGGTCCAAGTACACAATTATCATATACTCTCAAAAATAGTAACCTACATAACTACTATCCCAAACACGAGTACCCAATTATTGGGTCTTTGGACCCTTAGGGATAGGGTTTAAGGATTCCTTTGAAGGGCTCTTGCAGGGGCTACAGGGATGCCTTAAGGCTTATAAGGGTAGTTGTCAAAATTAGGGCCCCTTTTTGGGTACCCTAAGTAATAGGTGCCGTATAATATTAAGGACCCAAAAAGCGACCATAATTTTGACAGCCACCCATAAGGGTTCGTTCACAGGCCTTGGGGTTCCAGGGTTTCGGGCTTTAGGCTTTGGGGCTTCAGGCCATTTTGGGGGTTTTAGGGTTTCCCTAAACCCTAAACCCACTTTGTAGGTTTCGGGTTTGAGGGTTTTAGTGTTTCGGATGCTGGCTTGGAAGATTGGTTTTGGGGTTCTTTTTGGGTGCGAGATGAGACGGCTTAGGATCCGTCACAGGCTGGCTCTGGCAGGCTTCTGTAGGGTTTAGGGTTTAGGAATAGGGTTTGGGGTTTGTGCTGGGTGGTACAAAGGTTCTACAAGGTCTTGCGAGCTAGAGGGGTTAGGATTTGGGACTCGGGGGGTTCTGAATGGGTCCTGAAGTGTTCTAGAACGTTGTGTACAAGTGGATTTGGGTGCTCGGGGATTTTGAAGTTAGGGTTTTGCAGAAGGATTCAGGCATAGGGTGTAGGATGTCCCGGAACCCTATTCCGATTGTGATGGCCCTTCTATTGCCTAGGATTTGCCTTTGAACTTCTACAGTCCAGCAAAAAAAAGCTTCATCTTCTCGGACGGAGTAGGTCAGCTCTGGCGTTTTTGGGCATCCATACTTCTATGAATTCTAGCACAATATGGGAGTTTCCGAAAATAGGGGACCCCAATATAGTACCCTGAATAGTAGGATCCTTATTATAAGGACCCCAAAATAAGGTACCCCTATTTTAGGAAACTCCCATATATGGAAAGGCTACCCTCTCAATCCTTGAAGCCCTTTGAAACCTTTCAGCCCGTGCAGCCTAACCCCAACTTTTGCACGCTTAGCGGCCGGGCATGACTCCTGCCCGGCAATACAATAGCAGTATTCGTAGTATACTACAATATGATTCATCCCAACACCTCATTCTAGTCATGAAATCTTCGTAATAACATTCCCCTGCAACCCCCTATAACATAGTCGAAATCATTTGCCTCTAGCAGAAACCCAACAGTCCCCTATAATCTAGTATAATATCCTCAAGTAGAAAGGGTGATGCATATAGGCTCTTAAACCCTCAACCAGCCTAAACCCCTGCGGGCCAGCCTCCAAGCCTAAACCCTGAACCCCAAACCCCAAGTCCTGAATCCTAAACCCTAACCCTAAACCCTGAACCCCAAACCCCAAACCCCAAACTCGGTTTCGGGCGTGCCAGGCGTCTATGGCCGAGCTCGCGGCCAAGACCCAGAAGAAGCTCCTCAGCCCCTTAATATGGGGTTTAGGGTTTAGGGTTAGAGTTTTGGGTTTGGGGTTTAGGGTTAGGGTTTGGGGTTCAGGGTTCAGTGGTTTCACGTTAGGGTCTGAGAGCAGTCCTTCGGGTTTGGTTTTAGAGTTCAGGATTCAGGGTTTAGGGTTTGGGGTTTGGTGTGTCTGGGAGTTTTTCGGGGTTCAGCAATCCTAAACCCTAAACCCTGTGCAGCGGACAGGTCGTAAAGCTTCAAACTCCCAGCTTGGATCGGAGATGGCTCGGCTCGTTTAGGCAAACCTCTCAACTCCAAGCTGTGTTCGGGTTACGGTCTCGGGGTAGAGGGCTTGCCTAGGGTTGAGGAATCAGGGTTTAGGGTTTAGAGTTGGGCAGTTTGGGGGGAGGGAGTTTAGGGATTTAGGCTTAGAGCTTAGGGGCTTAGGGTTCCACCTGCCGCGAGGCTTGTGGCGGCTGCAGAGGACCCATCCGATGCCACCTTGAACCCCCCCAGCCCTGCAAAGTCCAAGAATCCGTAGTTTTGGGACCTTGGTTTCTTTGTCTATTGTTGTCGACGGATTCCTCGGATCGTTGAGGGACAGTTGCGATGGGCCTCGCTCGCATCGGCTGTCGGAGTCTTTGTCTTGCTCTCGGCTTCTTGATTGGGCTTCTCGGTAAAGGGAGGATTTACTAGTTCTTGCATTCCCAGAGGGGCTGGGAGCGGATGTTTCAGAGCAATCTTATTTACACGCTATAGTCGTGCTTCGAAGGTGCGAGTTTGGTCGTTGAGCCTTGACGTGCAGTACATTCACGCGGAACCTCCAAACATGGCTCTGGCACCTACAGCGCAAGAACATCCAGCAGAAACCTTAAATTCCTATACCCCTCACCGTAGGGTCCGGTCCCACAACCCTAAACCCTAAACTGGTCCCCAAACGCCTACACTCCCCAAACCCCTTAGAATCCCCTAAACCCTAAACCCTACAGATCCGTTAAATTGATTCCTGGGTATTCCTTCATTAAGGGATATTTCAATCCCCTAAACCCCACCCAAGAATTCCCTTAAACCCTAAGCCCCTAAGCCCTAAACCCTGAAACCCTAAGCCCTAAACCCCTGAAGCCCTAAACCCCTAAACCCTAATCCCAAAGCCCCTAAACCAAAACATCGAAGCAGGAAAAGCGCGACTTGCGGCGGGAGCTCGATCTGATGAAAAGCCCGACAAAGCCGGGGCCCTGTTACGGTGGGTTTCTGGAGTTTAGGGTTTTAGGGTTTAGAGTTTAGGGCTTTAGGGGTTTAGGGGTTTGGGGTTCAGGGTTTAGGGTTCGGTGGGTTTTAGGCATGATTTTTGTTGTTTTTTTCTCGGTTGTTATTGTTTTGGGAGTTATGTTATGGAATTATGTTTTGGTAGAAAGGAGAGCTTTCATTGCTTTTAGTGCTTTGTCCACTCCAAGGGGTTAACTAATTATAATTTATGCTTTAGGAGTTCTATGAACTTAGCTTTGTTATAATGTTATAAGGAAGCTGCAAATGCTTTGTTCACTTTTGGTTTGGTTCCAAGGGCATGCAAGCCAGAGCTGCAGCCATTGTTCTTTTTATGATATGATCATTCTTGTTATGAACTAACTGCTACGTGATTCTTTTTACTCTTCCCCTCTCGCCAATATAGTTCAAGATTGACTTTGATTGTGAATGTTGTTACGGTTATGGTCATGATCTTATGGGTACCATCCGCATCAGTAGCCTCGTTCGTGTTTGTCGTAGCATGACTATTGTTACTTATACTACCGCTGTGCATAGCTGCTATTGAAGGGGGGCCGGGGCCGGCCCGCGTCTTACGACCTGCGGTTTACTCATTTGGGTGTGTAATATAAGGGCAACAAGATCTGCAAGATCTACACTATCTACAAGCACAACAAAATATTGCTTGCATATCTGGGCCAGGAGGCTCGGATTTGTCTTATTGTCTTTCTGTTGTTGCAATTTGCTGTACCTGGGCTTTTCCTTGCAGTGCGCTAATTCTACGACGGCTGCTTGAAACGGAACCTTGTTTTCAGAACTTCAGAACACCGATCTCTGCGAACTGTGCCGACTCGCTTGACAATTCCCAGTCCCTCCTGCCAGTGATCATGCTGGGCTCTAGCAGCCACACGTAGGGTACTGTGTACTGCATGAATGGTCATGGTTACGGGGCGTTCCTTTTTCTGCAGCCCAGACCAACATCGAAACTCTCGTATCTGAATCACGCGGCATGTCCTCGTCCTCGATAAATATACTATGACATACCTCACAAACTCAGTCTAACCATCAAGGCAAGTAAGACCCCTACAGTACCCTCGTACTTCTGCCGGCGCAGAGACAGTCCCTTCAAGGGGCGGAAGGCTTTGCGGGTCGGGTTTTGGGGACGTTTTGTTTCATGGGTTTAGCGGTGCAGGTATTAGGGATTTGCAGCTTTGCAGTTCAATTACGTGTCAGGGTTTAGGCCGTAATTGAGTTGTCCAGTGTGTTTCTTTCAACTGCAAGGAAGCCATCGTCATGGTGGTGATGGCCATCGCTTCTCTAAATATGTTTTTCACCCAGCTCAGGTGTACATAGATTTACGATTCGAGATCGAAAGAAGGAGAGAGAGAGAGAGATTTATATGTAGGGAGATATAGATGTGAGGGGCAGGGGCAGAGGCCGAGAGAGAAAGTGAACCATGCTTTCTCAGGATGCAATGCTTGAAACAGATGACTTCATTGGCCTTCAGGGAGCCATATCAGCTAACGCACGAGGGGAGATCTTTTGAAGTGGGACGGAACGTAGAACACTCCCAGCCCAACTGCGGTGCTTCTAGCCTATTCACTATAATTATTAACTCCGCTCATCCGTCAAGTAGGTGGACAGGATGAGGCGTCGATTCCGGAAGGAACACGGCGACGAGCCTCGTTCCAAGGCTGTTTCGGAGATTTACTGTACGTTCCAAACCCAGAACCCTTATAATCTCAAAACCTAAACCCGAAAACCTTGCACCCGAAACAAGAAACCTTAAGCCCTAAACCTGAGTTCAAGCCTTCGAAAAGCACATTCTCAGCAGACAGATTTCAGGTTGACATATCTCTGGGTTTAGGGTTTGCAGCTTAGGTTGGTTTTCTCATGTTTTGGGTTTCGGCATTGGGTTCGTTTTCAGATCTGAATCCTCAGCCATGACGTACGACGAGTGTCATGCTTGACGCAGCAGTCGAAGGAGCTTGCACAGTGGGTTTTCCAGCTGCATAGCGCTACCCTGAGGATCCACTCGCTCTTGAACACATTTCAAGCATAAGCGATCATGTATCGATTTCGCTGTTCCTGTGGAGCTGTGTGATCCCAGAATTGTTCTGGCTAAGTGGAACCTCAGCTAATTCAGTAATGTAAGAAATTGCTGGTTCCTATCAGGGCTAACTAATCAACCTTTATACTACATTTGCAATTATAGGAGCCTTAAACACATTTGAAGACGAGCAGCGATAATATTGTGGAGGCTTGGAACCAGGGCACCCAAGAAGTTTCTCACATTACCTGTCGTGATCATTGCCGATGAGCAGTGCCAGCTTAGCTCCTCCTCTCTCACCGTCAGGTAGGTGGTATTCCTTAGTGGTTCTATGGGTTTTGAGTGTCCTGGACAAAACCCTTTACCCTCTTGTTTAGGGGCCTTGATTAGTGACCAATACCATTTTGTGGGTTCCTTAGTAGAATTATAGTATAAAGTGCCCCAGAAACCCTATTCTAATTATTAAGGCCTCTATGTAGAACCCTTATAGTAGCCCTTACACTCACCCCTTTAAACGGATCCCTTTAAAGGAGCCCCTATTGTAATTCTTAAGGCCCCTATATTACACCCTAAACCCTTGGGATCTTCCAAGCCCTCAGGCTCAAGGCAGTGCCAGCTTAGCTCCTCCGCTGTCACCGTTAGGTAGATGAATTTCCTTGGTGTTTCTATGTTTGTTTTGAGAGCAGGGTCCTGGACAAAACCCTACGCCCTAAACCCTAAACCCTAAACCCTTAAACCCTAAACCCTAAACGCTTAAACCCTAAACCCTAAACCGTTGGGATCTCAGGCTTAAAAGGCAGTGCATAGCCTCATCGGCAGCCTTTGCAGACCCAAGGACCCCAAAGATACTGGCTGCTTCTTGGCTTAGGGTTTGGGGTATGGGTTTAGGGTGTGATATAAGGGCCTTAATAATTGCCTATATAGGGTTTCATAGGTTCCTTTAAAGGGGTTACTATAAGGGCTACTATAAGGGGCATTAGAAGGATGTAGTATAGGAGCCTAAATAATTTCCAATACTATTTGTGGGGGCTCCTTATCATGATTGCAGCATAATATACCCCAAAAGCCTATTGTATTTATTAAGGCCCCTATATTAGGGTTTGGGGTATGGGCGGCTGTATGTCGTTGATTCTACTACTTATCGGTTCCTCTGTGTTACTGTGCATGGAGACAAGCTATCAGTACCTCACGGACCTTAAACTCCTGGAAGTATGGATTCTTCAGCATGGACAATGCAAAGTTTTAACCCATCAGTGCTTACCCGTATTACTTTTCTCGGACCCGAAGGGTCCATGTACCCAAATAGTATGTACTTGGGCCCAATGTACCCATGTAAGGCCAAAGTATATACTATTTGGGACCTGCGCATCATACGCCCTTATGAGCAGGGCTAGTCGTGAGGCGTGAGGCAACATGAGCCAGAATTCCACCATCATCCTATGCAGGCACCCCTACGTGTGATGTCCCATGAAGCTGCGGGCAAACAGTATGAACAGCGATCCACATTAAAACCCATGCATGCCCCTTGAACCCTAAGCCGCCTGGCAGGCCCACTTGCCAGTTCATATGACTAAGAATGCTGACAAGAACCATAGCCTGCTGGCTCAGAGAGTCAACCAAGGGTTTTGGGTTTAGGGTGCCTAGCTTGCCATGGCTTTATTATCGAAGCGGACCTCCTTGGATCCGGGGGACGATTTCACATCTGCCGCAGACTGCTTGATCGTTCTCCCGAACTCGTTTCCGAAGGCTTCTGCCAGCCTCTGTTGCAAGACACTGTCGCTCAGCAGTCCAGCAAGAATCCTCTGTTGCTTACACTTAGTTTCTAGTGTGTTGTTTTTGAGTGGGGCGGGTAGGAATCTTGGCCATCTGTGCCTCTTCCGTTACTCAAAGCACCCGGGAACCTTTGGGGAAACAACGGCCGACCTCAAATCTCCCAACAAAATAATCCTAAAAGCCGTGGACAAGCACCGAAGGTTGGACGAGGCAGGCTGCCAGGAGGTTGAGTACAAGCGTGCTTCGCGTGGTGAGGTCAGCCTCGCCAAGGATTCGCTGGCGAGGGTGCTCTGCGAGCTCGTCCCAAACTCCTACCACGAAGACCCCGTCCTGCTGATGGACGAAAACGTTGCTGGGTGCATGTGAATGAGGAAGTTGATCTAGGTTGACGCCGTGAAGAAAGCCTATGCTTACTTGTTCAGATTGTTCATGATTACTCTTTGTCGCCATTTCTTTGGTATCTGAACTTAGTTCCTTAGTACGACGCCAGGTTGTGACTACAACATCCTTGGCCAACTCTCTGTTGGAAGCTTCACCGGCCTTTCTCCGTCGAGACCTGTTTAGCGAGTTCCCTCGGATGTTGCGACCGTCGCAGCTTTGTCTCTCAGCAGTAGATGAAAAAGCAGCCTTTGACTTTCTGGGGCACTACAGGTCACTACAATCCCTAAAGTACACAATATTTAGACCCCCTTTGGGGGGCTTCCTTGTTGGTTCCTTATTATCACTATAGTATACTGAGCCCCCAAACCCTGTTCAAATTATTAAGGCGCCGGTATTCGCCCTACAGGCTACCCATTGTGTCCGGAAACTCTAAACCCTTATAGCAACCCTTCAATGAAACCCAAAGGTTACCCTTTAATTTCTCTAGGACATTGGACAAGTAAGGTCTCGTCGCTGGCGGACAAGGAGCGAGATCCGATCTGCATATCGATCCACTGCTACTAGACTTTGTTTTTGTGTACAGTTTTGTTTATAGTTTTCGGGGTTTAGGGGTTAGGGGTTATAGAGTTTAGGGTTTCGGGGTTTAGGAGTTAGGGGTTCAGGGGTTAGGGTTTAGGGCTTAGCTTCTGTGTCACACTACAATCTGCGAGATGGTATGGCAAAAAGCCTAATCCCTGAACCCGAGGTCGTTATTCTTGCAACTATTCTGCGGCTAACATACCTATACTATTTGGGGAGGGGGTTCCTTATTATAACTGTAGTAGAATGGGCCCCAAAACCCTATTCTAATTATTACGGCCCCTATAGTAGACACCCCAAAGACCGCAGGTCATGGACCGGGTGGAACAGCTTGCTCCAAGGGAGAAAGCTTTGGCGATTCTTCCCCGACCTACCGTCTCTTTCCCTAAGGGTCCATTTGGACCCAAGAATTAGGTACTCGGGCCCTTAGTTTAGGATAGTAGTTATGTAGCTCAATAGTTAGGAGAGTATATGATTAGTAGGTACTTGGACCCTTAGGGTTTGCTCTTCAACACAAGTATGGTTGGGGTTACAAGTATAGTTACCATAATAATAACCCTAATTACTAAGTCCCATGATCCTTTAAGTAATTTGCTCTTCAACACCAGCACCCAAGCATATGTCCTTTGGGGTTGGGTTTCCTCTGCTTTAGTGAGGTTTCTGAAACGATTTTGTGTGCCCTGTGCGTCTTTGCATAGCGGGGAAGTATGTCGATGACCAGCAGACTTAGCAAGTGTGGTCATACGCAAGGTAACTGTTACGGTTACAGTTGTATCTACTTATATCCCATTTAGGGCACTTGCAACCCTACTGACCCGGACCCTAAACCAAGCTAACCCGTTTTCGTAAGCTCTGAACGTACGTTATAACCCTGATCCCCTAAAAGCCAGTATCCCCCGACTTATAACTACTTAGGGTTACTTATAAATAATTTTTCATTTGGGGTTCCTCTAATCCCCAAGAAACAGCTAGAATTTTAAATTTTCCTAGGGGTCTAAGTTCAGTATAGACTACCCATGAGCCTTGAAGTAAGGCAGAACACCGAAGCTTTTCGGCCCGTCAGTCGGCCATTTGGCATACGCGACTGGATCGCAGATTTGGGGTTTGGGGGCTAGGTTTGGTGGGGTCGCGAGGTTTCGAGAAGGGTTCTAGTCTATACCGTACGAGGTACTACAGACGAAGGCTCTTTAGGGTTTAGAGTTTAGGGTTTTTTGGGTATTCCCAGACCCCCCTACTACCCTCTCGTATTCCCCAACTACCCACTATCAAGGCACTAGGGCTCCATCAAAGGGCCCTTGGGGGCTCTAAACCGTGAACCCTAAACCCTAAACCATACATCGGGAATCAGGGCACTACCCGAAACCCGAAACCCCTAATCCCCAAAGCCTAGGCTTTAGGTTTAAAAACACCCTAAACCCCTAAACCCTAAACACTAAACCCCAAAAGCTTCGGGTTTGAGCTTTGGGGACTTCGGGTTGCGGATTTCGGACTGAGGGTGTCGAGAATAGGCTTCGTGCTCCGGGTTCAAGGCGGTCGTTTGGGCGATGTATGAATAGTATAAATATACATACAAGTATAAGTATAAGTTGAAGTACCAATAGAAGTATAAGTGTAAACATAAATACGTAAATTGATGAACATCTGTATACATATATATATATATGGTCACCCCCTCCAAGATCTACACCCGCCTTATATATATATATGTGGTGCAGATGTCTGGAGTTGCCATGTATGGCTGTAGGAGACACTTCGTCGGGTTCTGATTTTGGGATGTATTGTGTTGCGGCTACCCGGTACCCGTATGCAACAAACAAGCAGACTAAGTTTGCATCAACGAGGCAAATGTCAGCTAAGGCAAGGGAGGTGCAGAGGTCTGCACCATCGGCACCGGATGGCGCAGCGACGTGGACCTTTTTGCCAATCGGACCAGCACTGCCGCCGAGCCTCCCTCTGACTCCTTTGGATGGTTATCTCCGGATCTCGGAAAATTTCCGCACGCGCACGGCTGCTCAGCTCCGCTTGAGCATGTGCAGGAGCCGGCGGGGAGTCAGGGCCGCGATGTTAGTCAAGCAACTCAATCTGATGTGGTGTCAGCTTTGCTTTCCCTGCAAGCACCTGAAACCATGTGATGCGGGTGGATTGTGTTCCATTTGGGTGCCTTCCAAGGTTCAGGGTCATGCATGAGCTTAACATGCAGCGACACTTTGCTCAGCCTTTCTCCGTGTCGATGCTTATCGTCGTCGCCCACAGCCTCAGATCCCTGTTCCGAGTATTAGGCCCTATACTTGAGCCCCGAAGCCCTTACTGTAATAGACCGCAATCCTTCCGCCAATGGGAAAACTCTTCAATACTTTTCGGTTGCAAGGGTTGCGAAGAATTCTGCAGTTGCACACTACGTTTATTGATGCAGCAACGCAAACGAGTACGTGCACAACAGAGCTAACGAAGTCAAAATCAAGCCCCGCCCAGGAGTTTTCGGAGAACGGAGATTAACGCTTTTAGGACATGTGCTACGTCGGAATCGCCAACATCCGTTGCATCAAGCCGCTTTCAAAACTCGGTCTGCTGTGCCAAGAGAATCAGAACAACGGAGAGTAGGCCGTCCAAGAAAGTTTTGGACTACCGCGAATAGGGAAAAAGCTTGGAACATAATCGCATCAAACGACGTCTCGGTACCGAAGGTGCCTTTCAATAAACACCACTGAGCAATACGAGAGACGGTTATTGATCATGCCAGAAGATACCAACCACCTTTCCATTGATCATGCATTTCTGGAACGTCGCAAGTTGGTTTCAGCAATTACAATCAAACGGTTGTGAAGTCTCTCTTTGTGAAGCAGCTCGATGCGGAGTGTAATGTGATAAAGCTCAGTGTGAAGTCTCTCTGTGTGAAGCAACTCAGTGTTATGAAGCAAACCAGTGTGGAATAGCTATAATGAACATACATAGCAGCAGTGACGCCGGGACGGTAGTAAAGTAGCAGGAAGTAGGTTAGCGCCAACGACTTGTTGCACTTTTGGCTGCAAGCTAATCGTAGAAAAAATGCGAACCGATGTGGGGAGTTTCTGGAGCCCTAAATTTCGAACCCTAGACCCCCGAATCCCAGAACCCTAAACCACTAAGCCCTAATCCCTAAACCCTAAACCCTGAAAGCTCTAAACCCTCAGGAGCCTGGCGAGACTTTGATTTTTCCAGGCCATTGGTGGCATCAAACATACCATTTGACTCCTACCTTTGGCTTCGCCGGGCAGGTGGGGTTTGGGGCATTTCGGAGGGTTTCGGGGCTTTGGGGTAGGGTTTTGGGATTTGGGATTCAGGGTTTAAGAAATTTGAGTTTCAAAGTTGTTCCGGTTCATTTTTTCGGAACTTCAAGGCTTTGGATGAGGGCTTTCAGAGCATGAGGGTGTTCGGGGATCTGATCTAGACGTCGGAATAATGAGTATTACTCTTCCTGAGGGTTCATGAATACAACAGCACTTATACTGTACACTCCAGTGCCCTACAGTAGGGGGCCTTAATGATTAGAATAGGGTTTTGGTGGTTCCTTAGTTTAGTGTTCTTGTTTCTTTTACATCCTCCAAACCCTATTCTAATTGTTAGCGCCCTATATTATTCTGATCATTGCGGCCCCCTTATGACATTGGTTCGGGCCTCAGAGCGAGACCTGAGTCCTAGGACAAGGTGAGGACTGTTGGAAGTTCGGGTTCTTAGCAGGGGCCTTTGAGTGCAAAAGCTCGAAGGCTCAAGCAGGGGCTTCAGAGGAGTTTAGAGGGAACCTCCAGTTTAGAGCAACTTTTGCATCGGCATGGAGTCTGCGAGCCCTATGCCAGGTGCTGAATTCTGGGAACTTGGGACGTGTTCTTGGCCATATCATCAGATGGTGCCTTAGCTTGTCAGCTGATTCTGGGTTTCGGAAATTCCTATGAAACGCCCAAAGAAGCCATCAACATCTGACAGAAGCCTATGACTCCTTGTAAACATTCTTGAGTCTTACCTCATAGTGGTGTCCTTCTAGTACGGATCCTACTATTTGGGGTACTATACTACAACCTTGTTCAAACCCTAGCCTAAATGCTAAACCCTAAACCCTGAACCCTAAACCCTGAACGCTGAACCCTAAACCCTGTACCCTGAACCAAAGCGCCCAGGTGTGAGCTGGAGGTTCCAGACGAGGCTTGGGACCAAGAGCCCGAAGCCCTCATCGCGCAAGTTCCTGGGTTCTGAGGGTGGAGGGCCTCGGGCTTGTACTACGGCTGATGGACAAAATCCTGCATTACTTTAAGTACCCTAAACTATGGGAATTATGGTATATTCCTTATAATGGGTAATGCAGGATTTTGTCCATCAGCAGTATTACTGGGCTGTGGAGAACCATACTTTAACACTTTTTTCTTAAAGGAACCATTTATGAAATAAGAGTTTATACTTTTTTCTCCCTGGTTACTTAAAAGCCCAGTATAGAGGCCTAAATTACCTGTACTGTTTTGGAGGTTCCTTATTTTAATTATAGTATAATGGGCGCCCAAACCCTATTCTCATTGTTGAGGCCCCTATAGTGCAGTTTCAAAGGGTTTAGGGGTAAGTCTTGTTTGTTGCTTAGCCGCGGTGCATAATAGCGTTCTATACAGAGTTATCGTTTTGTCAGGGTTTGTTGACGGGCAGAGGAGCTTCCTTTAAGTTGCGGTGAGACTAAGAGGTTTTATGGGTTCAATCATGCTTTCGTTACAATGGCATTGTAAGATGAGCTGCTGAAGCTTGAGCCAAGGTTCTTGGCGAGGCCATCGACTCGATGTGACAGTGGGGGCAGAGAGGACAAGGCGGTGAGCATGAGGGCTTCAGTGAACCGCTACCGCCACAGGAGAGCCTTGAAGAATGTGTGTTCAGGGCGTTCGTGGTTTAGGGCTTAGGGTTTGTAGGGCTGTAGTTGGGGTTGAGCGATTCGGGAGAAGTCATTAGTGCTTCTAGCCGACACATGGAAACAAGAGTGGGCACGCCTTTTAATATTATTGACGTCTACGTTTAACTACTTCAAAGTCAGTTAGGCACACGTTGCTTATTTTGATAGAAATTCTCACAGGAACCCCATTTCTAGAGGAACCTTAGAAGCAAAACCCTATACATCCCAGCAAAAGCAATTTCGCACCCAGGACCGTGAAAGAGACTCCAATAGAAATCCTTGCTGAAACCCCCTCTTTCACGGGCTGGGTTGAGGGTGTCAAGGGTTCCTATAAGACTTGGTTTAGGGCTTGGGTTCGACGTTGCAAGGGTTCAGGGTTGTAGGTTTGGCAGGTTACTGGAGCACTTAGCTGTTTAGAGTGCTGAGCGCCTCGGGCGTAGGGAGGTAGTTGGCATCCGTGTCTGTCGAGCCTATACCATTCCAGGATCGAAGTGCGGGACAGGGCCGGCCTTTTTCCTTCGGGTACTTTCATTGACTTGGGGCACTTGCTGTCGATCGGCCGACAGGCGAAGGCCAACCTGCTGTCGAATTTAGCATTATGGTGTGAGTGAGATTTGCAGTTTAGGCTAGTAAGCTTCAGCCTTGTTTCATAGGGGGAGGCAGTAGAATCCTTGTGTACAGCTGAAGGTTAAATTTCAGTTCCTAAAGATTCCTAAAGAAAGACACTGGACAAGCAGAGCTGAAGATGAGTCACGAGCATTGAGGTCTTCCGTATTCTGGATTGATAGGGTTATGGGTTTTGTTTTGGGCTTTAGGTTTCTATGTAGGGCTTCATCGGCGGGGTGTATAGTGCGTACAGTTTTTTTGTGGCTTATACGGTCTTGTTCGTTTAGCGATTTGAAATCAGAAACGAGATCCGAGGTAGAGCTGCAACTCCCCTTGTCAGGCATCCAGGTGCTCGCGTTGCAAATGCTGACCTCGAGAAGCTGTGGAAGAAGCTCCGGATCAGGGTTCAGGGGGTTTACTGCGGATGAAGACTAGCTTCGCAGCCTCATCTGCGAGCATGCGCTGCTTGTGTGCCCCGACCAGCACGGAATGGCACCGGAGTATGAGCTGCACGTGAACCGCTGCTTTCAATGTGGCGAGACCTTCGTTTTTGCGAGACTTGCAGCTGGTGGCCAGCCTGTGGTTGCACTCAATGGCTGCAGCGTTACAAGTGCACGGACACGGCAAGTTCAAGGACCACATTTTATCATCACACTTTTTTACAGTTTTTTGACATAGGTTTTGAAGTCCTGCCTGGAGGAAGTGGTGATCAAGATCTCCACATTGAAGCTGACGACTTTCTCTGCCCGAGAATCTTTGCGAAAAAGCGATGCGAAATCTTGTCGAACGGTGTAGGTCACGCACTCAAGTCCACTAAAGGCCCTCGGGTTCAGGGTTGATAGGGGTTAGGTTTGAAATACCCCGAACCCTGACGTTTTAGAACACCACAGTCGGAAAACCCGGAATCCCCAACCACAAACACCGGAACCCTCAGCCCTGAAGCCCCAAGGCCTTGAAACCCTGAACTTGAAACCCTAAACCCCTAAACCCCTAAACCCGAAACCCAAAGACACCGAACCGGAGAACTCTGAAGCCCCAAACGACCAGACCGCACCCCACGTCCCTGAAATCCTAAAACCCCAGAACTCTGATGCCCCAAAACCCCAAAGCAATGCATGACATAAACTCCTAAAACACTCTTAGGGCCTCAAAGTACACGTCAGACGCAACTCTTTGAACTACACCCTTACACTACCCTAACTCCCCAAAACACCCTAATCCCACCCCTAAACCTCGAGCAATGAGCTTGCTGTGCCCGCTTCTGGCCCATGACTAGCTGTAGCAGGACCCCAGTCCCCCCTATTGGTTACCGGTTTACTTGTTTGGGGGCTTCAGGGTTATAGTTTCAGGGGTTGGCCTAGGGCTTTTTGGGCTCCTGGCTTTGGTGGAAATTGGGTTTTGGGTTCGTGGTTGTTCAACATACATGGAATCGAAAATGTCCGGCCTCTTATAAGCGCAGGGGGGGCTAGTAGAATGTTTGCAAACTCTGCCTTCTTCAAAATCGATTCCGCTACAATTCAATCCAGGGGCACATGAGGCTTACAGCCTAAACTCCCTACACCTCCTGGACCCTAACCCCAAAACCCTAAACCCCGGGATCCTTACTGAAGCGAGCGCTCTTGTGTTCCTTTGCTGGAAGCCATGGCCCCACCGGAGTTCCCTCCTGGGCAGCCGCCCAACCCGCCGGATGCGGCGGTTCGGCGTCTTCTGAGGCCACGCGGCCGCCTAGGGTGTAAGGTCACAGGAGTGAAGTTTGGAGGTTTAAGGTTTAGGGTGTAAGGTTATGGGGTTTAGGTTTGGAGGTTTAAGGTTTAGGGTGTAAGCTTATGGGGTTTAGGTTTGGAGGTTTAAGGTTTAGGGTGTAAGGTTATGGGGTTTAGGTTTGGAGGTTTAAGGTTTAGGGTGTAAGGTTATGGGGTTTAGGTTTGGAGGTTTAAGGTTTAGGGTGTAAGGTTATGGGGTTTAGGTTTGGAGGTTTAAGGTTTAGGGTGTAAGGTTATGGGGTTTAGGTTTGGAGGTTTAAGGTTTAGGGTGTAAGGTCACAGGAGTGAAGTTTGGAGGTTTAAGGTTTAGGGTGTAAGGTCACAGGAGTGAAGTTTGGAGGTTTAAGGTTTAGGGTGTAAGGTCACAGGAGTGAAGTTTGGAGGTTTAAGGTTTAGGGTGTAAGGTTATGGGGTTTAGGTTTGGAGGTTTAAGGTTTAGGGTGTAAGGTTATGGGGTTTAGGGTTTAGGTTTGGAGGTTCAAGGTTAGGGTTGATTAATGGTATAGGGTTTTGGGATTGCAGGGTATCAGAGAGCGGGGTTAACCCCCGAAGCGATACAGTAACCGTAAACCCTAAGGCCCTAAACCCTACCTTTGGATTCAAAGCCCACTGCTTTAGGGGTATTTTGTAGGGTTTGGGTGCACAGGTAACCCCCCCCCCCCTTCGAGGGAAAACGGAAAAGACAGAGAACAGCAACTAGGCCTTCAGCGCAGTGTCAATGAGCACCCATCCCCCAAACCCTATATAGACAGAAACTCTCAGGAACCATCCGAAGATCCCGCCGGGATCCGCTTGCGCTGCAGAGCTCCGTGCACTGGGTTTAGGGCAGCTGCCAATCCTCGAGTGGGATCCTTTGGCCAATCAATATACCCCGACCCTACAATGTAGCACCACGTTGTATATTCGTAGGAAAGGACCCTGCCCCTCGCAATATTAAATATGATTTTCAGTGAAAAATGTTGACGATTGGTGTCTTCCCATTCCTGAGTGCTTCATTCTAAACCCTTTATTTAACCCCCTATCTGATTCATATGCTGATATACTCCAAAACCCGTCCCGATGTGTTCAGCCCTCTCAACACGTATTACAGAACCTGTACAGATCTGTTTATCGGAACCTGCTCTGATTGTTAAGGCCTCTACATTGGAATAGCTGCGTCATCGGAGGGGTTTGGGTTTTGGGCTCACGGCGTTGGGTTCAAGGATTAAGATTCAGGGTTTGGGGTTTGGATCTAGGGATTTAGGGTTAGAGTAGTTTTTTGCACAAGCCTCGCCGAATCCCGCAATCTGCAAAGCCAGCTGTATAGGATCCTTCTGCAGCTTCTTTCTGCAGCTTTGCATGAATGCGCACATGTGGAATGTATGTAACAGGCCTTCCAAACCTCAACCACCCTTACATAATACAAACCACCATGCTTCTTATGAGCTGTGCATGGCCAAGGATGTCGAGCAGCCATGGGGCGGCATGTCTGCATTCGACCGGATATTATTGCACACTAACTATGTTATAGGATTATAGGACGTATTGTACTGTTATTTGCATAATGATCACCTCTTCCTTTGTTTATCAGGGTGCTGAATTTCGGATTCCCCCACCTACTCGACTCCCACCTGTTGAGCCTTTTGAGATCAAGGTGTAGAAGAAGTGGTCGCACTTTGAGGTTCATGGGTGGTTATATGGGTGGTTGTCAAAATTATGGTCCCTTTTTGGGTCCCTATTATAATACGGCACCTATTATTTAGGGTACCCCAAAAGGGGCCATAATTTTGACAACTACCCATATGAGTAGGGCTATAGGTCCCTTATAATGTTCATGGAAACCCCGGGGATCGCTAAACATANGCACCTATTATTTAGGGTACCCCAAAAGGGGCCATAATTTTGACAACTACCCATATGAGTAGGGCTATAGGTCCCTTATAATGTTCATGGAAACCCCGGGGATCGCTAAACATACGGTTGATGGACAAAATCCTGCATGACCCTAAGGACCCTAAACTATGGGAATTATGGTATATTCCTTATAATGGGTAATGCAGGATTTTGTCCATCAACCGTAGTGTTTATTTTTGGGTTCCACGGGTGCGCAAGCAATGTGCATTACAACTATATGCACCCTACCTTTAGCCCCACTTAGAACTATACCCATGAGCCTCCAAGCAATTTACACAAGCTCTGTATTCCGGACGGAGATCCTTAGTATGTGTTTACGCACTATACTCCAATAGCGCATTCGAATTGTTAAGGTTCCGACGGTTCCGATACCCAGAGGGTCCATATACACTACCTATGGAATTAGGCCCCCAAAAAACCATCCCCATTATGGTTTTGGGGACCTAATTCCATAATGGTAGTGTATGTGGGATCCTCTGGGATATAATCCCAAGCGCAGATGGAGCTCTTCAGTTCCATGTGGGTGGGAGTGGCGAGCTTACGTAGAGCAGCGAAGCTGCACACGGTCCTGTGTAATTCATCGGCCTTAATAATTAGAGTAGGGTTTTGGGTTTTGGGGTATCTTCATTGTATTCTGTAGTATGGCAAATAAGGCCCTGAGTTGTGATGTATGTACTGGGTCGTTTTATAACATAATGCCCTTCTTTCCCGACTTAGGTATTTACAACCTGCCCTAGAGCCTTCAAGTGAACCCACCATCCTCAACCCGATCTTTTAGGGTTTAGGGTTTAGGGTTTAGGGTCAAGAGCCCCCGCCTCCCGACTTTGCTTGGCTGAGTTTGACTATATGTGCGATTGAACACACATGGAGGTTCTTGAACAACAACTCCCCCCTGCGTCAACACGTGCCTTCACTTGAATACTTGCTCTAGAACAACTCCAACTTTGCCCCAAACCCTGAAACCCAAAGCCCTTAACCCCTAAACCCCGAAACCCTAAACCCCTAAACCCCTAAACCCTAAATGAAACCCAAAGCCCTAAACCCTACAGCCTGAGTATCTCCGGCCTACTTCAGGACAGTACCTGGATGGGGAATCTGCACCGGCAGTGAAGGGCTATCCAGGCACCGTTCTCAGCTAAACCCCAACACAGTGGCCTGAATGCTTCAACTTCTACAAGTTATTTTCGGACGTTATGCCTAATAAGTAACAAGTATGTACAATCATATGAGAACCTATTATTACTTTAGTACTAATATTATTACTACTACCATCATGATTGTTATATATGTTTAGTACTGCTAACTAGTCAGACCCCATTTCCCATGTCCTTGTAGGATCTCTTGAGAAAGCCCGCCTCTTCTTGGAGAACAGCTGCAATCGTTATCCTTGTTTCTATTCGTAAGGGGTTGAGGGGTCTGGGTTTAGGGTTGTTCCCTTAGGAAATACGTGCTTTGGAGCATATTTGACATGCTAGCCCGACATGTTGTTAAACATGTCATGCTTATGTTGAGCGGGTAATGGGCTTACCCAGAGAGCCCAATGCCCCTTAATTAAGGAATATACATTAAATTATAGTAGGATCCCTAATATGATTTAAGGAATATTCCTTAATTCAGGGGTATTGGGCTCTCTGGGTACAGGTTCAGGGACTATCATCCTTAGGCCACAGCCCTCAGCCCCCTAGAACGTCCTGCAACACCATTAAGAACCACGATTACCCAAAGGGTCCTATGTACTGCTGTGGGGGATACTTCCCTGGATCAGAATAGTAATTCCTAATATAGAAACCCTACATTCTACTATATAGATACAAAGGACCCTTCGGGTTAGAGGACCTGGAATAAAGTCGTCCTCCTTATAACACCCGAAATAAGACCCCATTCTTTAGGAATTTGGCTCTATATCCCTATCCCGAAACCCTAAACCCTAAACAACCCTACCAGGGGGTTCCTTAAAATATTTTGGGCCCCAAAACCCTGTTCTAATTATAAAGGCCCCTATATTAAACGACCCTAAGCAGAAGCCGTGGAGTCTGGTCCAGGGAATGCCTCCTCGGAACCAGAGCCCACTGCGCGGCCAGAGCAGGCGCTAAGAAGCTTTTCATGGCTTTGGGTTTTGGGGTTTTTAGGGTTTTAGGGTTTAGGGTTTTTGGGTTCAGGGTTTAGGTCCAAGTACTCCCTATTTTAGTACCAAAAACCATCAATAAGGACTACTTGGACCCTTAGGCTTAGGGTTTATACGGCTTACGGTATGGGAATAGGGTTTAGGGTGTTAGGGGTTTAGGGTTTAGGGGTTTGGGGTTTTTTAGGGTTAACGGGTTTAGGGTTTGGGTTTACGGTTTAGGGTTCAAGGTTTAGGGTTCAGGGTGTGCGAGTTAGGGTTAAGGGTGTTTTTTGTTTGTGTTGTCTGTGCTGTGAATTGTGCTGTTCCTCTTTCCTCCTTTGACACACTCACACACTTACACACTGAGCTTTGGAGTACCATACTTTAATATTTTTTCTTAAAGGAACCATTATGAAGTAAAAGTTTATAACTTTTTTCGCCCTGGTTACTTAAAGGTCCAGCACAGGCACAGACACAGACAGAGACAGAGTAAGTGCTGGGCCCGGCACAGGGCGTAGAGCTCTGGACCCCTGAGCGTTCTCCCCCAGGGTTTACTGCAGGTTTGGGGTGTAGGGAGGTTTGGGGTGTAGGTATGGTATACTGTAGTATGTCTAGGATTTAGGATGTAGTGTGGAGTATGTCGAAGGTTCAGGGTTAGGGTACAGTGTACTGTATGTCTACAGTTTAGTGCGAAGGGTGCACATGCATAGTATGCGTGTGGCTTAAGCCTAAACCTTAAACCGTAAACCCTAAACCCTAAACCCCAAACCCGAAGTCTTAAACCGTAAACCCTCCATAGCGTAAAGTTTGGGGTGGTGGTGGGAGGCCTTGGGATCTTGCGGAGCCAAGTCACTCTGCGTTCGTGGTTGCGGGTTTATAGGGCTTTAGGGTCTCGGGTTTCGGGCTTTTAGGCGTTAGGGTTGAAACCCAACGCCAAAAACCCCAACTCATAGACCCTTAACCGCACATTTTTAGGCTTGAAACCGTTGGAACCATGAACCGCAAACCATTAGGGGCTAAGTTAGCCTGCTTGCAAGCAGGTGCCAGCTGCCAGCCCTTTTCAAATGCCTGCTCCCGAGGCTGGGCACCCGCAAACTCTGTGACGCGTATTAGTAGTAGAGCACGTAACCTTTAACCTTCTTGAATAGGACTCCTTTAAGGAGAGGGTTCTGTAGTAAGGGTTGCGTTACGTTCCTTATATACGGTGGTAGAGTAAGTTACATATATTTTTTTTGCGGTTCTTTAGGGCATATTTAATCCTAAAGGTTTGGCGTTGCTTCCACCAGGACACTGGGCAAGCAAGCTGATCCCGAAGCCACCATAGACTCTACGAGCCTGTGTGAACTGCTAAGACAAGCTTACCTGAATTCAATGGAGTGTGATTTGAAAGGACGTTCCTCAGCTTAGCCTCTAAGCTTGACACCTTGATTGTCGAGTCCTGGCAACTTATTTCATCTGATGCTGTGTAACCAGTATACAAGGGTATTCTACGTGACAGCTGGTCAAAGGATCGGTACGCTTCGACCAGTAAGCGGCTAGAGCATAGGCTCCCAATTATGAGTAGCATTAGCCTTCGGGGCTTGTTTTAGAGCTTTTTCGCGACGGAGCAGAAATCCTGAAATTAACCCTTTTCTCGAAACCTTGAACCCGATCTGCCTGTATAGAGATTGTCGCCGGCTTTGTCTATAGGCTCCTGTTCGTGTTGTACTGCACTACAGCAGAATGACACAAGCCTCACCCAAGACTTAGACTTCGGTTTGAATTTGGGTAATTCTCCAAGTTAGGGCCCCTTTCTGGTCCCTTTTTGTTTCAAACGGTGCCGTGCTAATTTTTGGGGACCATAATTCACAGAGATGCCCATTTGTTGGTCTTGTCTCAATAGCTGCAGAATTTTTCGTCGGGCTTGTTTCGTGGGGTTGATGGAGCTTCCACCCAAAACAGAGTAGATCCACGCAACCATACCCTAAGCCTCAAACCGGATGTAAGCTCAGACATAGAAAGCTCCAAAAAAAGCTTGAACCGTGTTCACAGTTCCTCCCAGGTTCCGCCCATCGCGGGTTTTTCCTCTCTTTCGCAGCAGCATGGCGCAACGGTGAAGCCTTACGGTCCCGTGGAAGTCGTGTGCACGGGCAATATATCATTGAGTGGATTTTTAGGGTCAGATTCTCGGCGTTTAGACCCGCTATATTATAGGAGCATGTATGATTAAGCAATTTTTTCGCTTGGTGTCCTTACTGTTTGAATTCAGTATACGATCATGCACCACCCGACAGCTGCTTCTAAGTGCAGGGGCGCACATAGTATAACCCCAAACCCTTAAACCCTAAACCCTAAAACCCTAAAATCCTAAACCCTAAAACCCTAAAACCCTAAACCCTAAAACCCTAAACCCTAAAACCCTGAACCCTAAAACCCTAAAGTTCATTGAGTTCGAAGTTCGGATTACCCTCAGCCCTACAATCCTATAGCCTCGGTATCCAAAACCCGACTTTTCAGATCCGAAGCTCCATGTCACCTCGGGTTTGGGGGTTTAGGGTTCAGGGTCTAGGGTCAAGGGTGTAGGGTTTAGGGTTTGGGGTTTAGGTTTTGGGGTTTGAGGGTTTGAGGTTTGGGGGGTCTAACCCTGAAACCTCTGAACCCTAGATGCCCAAATCCTATGGTGATGTTAGTCTACAGGTCGGAAGATTTTGTGATGGCCCACATAACTTGTAGTCTTTACAATCATTCTGCAGACCCCCAAAACCTTTCCTAGATGTTGAGACCCCTATATTAGGCCTCCGGCCGACACGGTGCTGGTGCAATCAACGCTGGCACCGGGCACGGACACCGCACGCCTCGTCGCCCTGGACGCGGAGGCCGGATTGATACCTTAAGGGTGTAGGGTTCAGTGCCTAGGGTTCCTACCCAAACCGACTTTTCTGTAGGCTACATATGAACTCTATATTGTGTAGGGTGTAGAAGACGGAAGATGCTGGAAAAAGGAGGTCACGGTAGCCTCATGGGTGATGGGACCTCTTGTAGCAGTAGCACCTATGAGCAACGTATAGAGAACCATCCCGAACCCTTCCCTTAGGGTTTAGGGCCCTAAACCCTAACTTGGCCCCAAGAATCAAACAACTTACCAATTGAATAACTCTACCAAACCCTTCAACCAGCTCATCAAAGCCTGCTGTGGACAGATCGTAAGCCTCAAACCTCCAAATCCTCAAACCCTACGCCCTTACACTTGAAGCCTAAGCCTATGACCCTACATATATATATATATATATATATATCAAGAAGGCTCGGGTGGATCATGGGGGGGGGTGTGTGACCATCCATATATATATATAGGTATGTATATATATATATATGTATATATATATATACATATTTATACACATATAACAGACATATACATACGCATATATATATATATGCATATATGTATTGTTATTGTTATTGTTGTTTTTCTTCTTCTTTTCGCACCTCCAGGAGAAGGCGCTTCTGCAGGAGGTCTTATCTCTGGAGCAGAGCCGGGGGGGCCTGGCCTTTTTCCTGGGTGGTTTAGGCTTTAGGGCTTCAGGGCTTTAGGGTTTTAGGGTTTTAGGGTTCAGGGTTTCAGGGTTAGGGCAGGGTTTAAAGTTCATTACTTTTCGGGTTTAGGGTTTCGAGTTTAGGGTTCGGGGTTTAGGGCCTGGAGTTTAGGGTTTGGGTCGTATTTGGCAGGGATGCCATGGGGCGCTTCTGTAGGGTTCTGTAGGGTGATCGCTTCTGATTGTTTGGGGTGTGTCTCTAGGTTATCTTACAGGTACTAGAGTTCCGCTGGGCTCGACCGCCCAGGTTTACGAACGCTACATAGTAGTAGGCTCTTTTCCGCTGACGGGGTATGATGCAGTTTAGGCATTATCAGATATAGGGTTCAGGTAGAGGCTTGTGAGCTTCGGGGATTTGGGCTCAAGGAGGGATCGAGGTTTAGGTGCAGAGACCGTGTCTCGGGTTTTAGGAGCTGAGTTTTATAGTGAAGAATTAATTTCATCTCATCGCCGTCGATGAATGATACTGAAACTCTTGAAGACAACGCTATGATTCTTCACAGAACACACACATCCGATCAAGCTTTCCAGGCTAGTCGAAGCGTATCAGGCTATGGTTTTCTTCGTATTGTTGCGTCGGGTGTGACTGTCCATGTATGGCCGGCATTCCGAGAACCTGAAGCAGCCTTCTTGACAACTTGAAGGTTTTTCCGCTCTGAAACGTAAATTCTACAAGCCTGCCCTCTCAACCCGTGCAGACCTTAAACCCTGAAGCTGCAAGCCCAACAGCCTCAGATCGAGTGCTAACCGAAGCATTGAACCCAAAGCCGAACCACTGAGGCCCATGACCTTGGACCCCAGAACCCTAAACTCACAACGGCCTTTCGACTGTAAGATGGTCCCGTGGACGAGAAAAGCAGAAGAAAAAGGACTCCTAGACCCCTATATAAGCCCTATGCCCCTAAGCTGTGGCTCCTACAGCGAAGAGAGACGAAGCAGGGATCCCCACACCGCCGGAGGCCCCTAACACTAGGCCCTAACAGCTCCGCTCTCCTGAATCCTCGCCCTTGAAGGCTTCCGGGTTTCGTTGCGTAGAGGTTCATGGGTAGATATAAGCATGTGTAGAAGCCCTTCAATATGGAAAAGAACTACAGTTATCCTACCTATAAGTCATTTCATCTGGTTTTATCAAACTTTTAAGTATTGATGGCCATTTAATATGGGCTATAACATGTTCGAACTATAGCTATCCCACATATAACGCTACTTATACCTATAGCCTGAAGCTCCTAGCTCCTGTAGGGGTATGTAAAGCTGCCGAATCTGAAAACCCGGTATCCTAGATCATAGAACAAAAGACCCAAACCGAAGCTCTCAAACCAAATCCCTAAATCCCGTATATCATGCTATCGTTCTAGGAGCCCTTTAACAGGAGCCCTAAACAAACCCAGGGGCCGCTGTAGCCGTCGGGCGGAAGAAGGCACCGACTCGCCATCAGTTCCAAAGATTGCATTCTTTTAAGGGTACTACAAGGACACCTTTAACGGTACTACCGGGCTTCCTTTAAGGGTACTACAAGGTTTCCACGAAGGGTACTACTTGGGTTCCTTAAGGACATGGGCAGGGGTATGCCGAGGCTTCCTGTAACGGTGCTGCTTCGGTTTCTTTAAAGGTACTACAAAGGTACCTTTAAGGGCACTCAAGGGTTCCTCGGGCACTACAAGGCTTTACGGGCACTACAACGGTACAATTAAGGCCAGTACAAGAGTTCCTGTAGTCTACCACAAGGTTTCCTTTCAGGGCGGTGGGGTTGCTTGAAGCAGGTGAGGCTTCGACACAGGATTGAAAAGGTTTTGAGTTTTAGGGCGTCAGGCTTACCTATAGGGTCATACCCTACCCCTTTCTTGAGGATACCTACATTTCTACATAGCAGATCCTAATCATAAAACTAGGTACCCTAAAAAAGGGGTAGGGTATGAGCCTCTAGGTACAGTAGAGGTTCAAAGGCTTACGTAGGATTGTCTCGGATTTCGGTTCGGAGGTTTGGGTCTGCTTGTTGCAGGCCTGGGTCTCATGCTCATCCTATTGGGTGGTTTCCGTCATGATGGACGTGCTTAAAGGCTTAAAGCTGTTGTTCCTTTTCATCAGCTTCGTATTGTTGCCGAAATGTTCTTGCAGTTATCATCATCATTGCTTTCAGTGCGAGTACATACTGCTACTTTGAAGCCCAGGACCCCTGTAAGCCCAGAGCCCAAACACCCAAGCGCAGCCTTAAACCACAATGCTCCTACAAGGGGAACCCAAGGGCTCCACCGTACTATAGGGGCTTAGATAAATACCTATACTCTTTTGGGGGGTTCCTTATTAGAATTATAGTTTCATGGGCCCCAAAACCCTATTCTAATTATTAAGGCCTAAGGCCCCTATATTAACTTAGTAGCTGAGTAGGCAACCTTTAACCTTTTGGCGTTTATACAAACCTACCCTAAATGAAAAAGTTAACCTTTTTTGGGCCAGGATACTCAGCCCCTAAGTTAAAGCTTTCGAAGGTGCCACAACCACCCAGAGAATCGCCACCCGCTCGCAGTCCTGGTAGCCGAAGGCACCAACTTTCAGGGCTCAGCGCTGCTGGGGCCCGGGGGGCCTTCTAGCGCATTGGGGTTTAGGGTTTAGGGGGGTTCGGGGGTTTAGGGTTTAGGGGGGTTCGGGGGTTTAGGGTTTAAAAGTTTAGGGTTTAGGGGGGTTCGGGGGTTTAGGGTTTAGGCAGGTTCGGGCGTGTCGAGTTTGGGACTTCTGGTCTCGAGTCTGTACTGTATAGGGCCTTTTGGATCTTATCTATATACTTAGTAGCTGAGTGGATGCACTTTACACTTTTTGGGATAATGTTACTCACTATCAAACTGAAAGTGTACACTTTTTGGGGCTTATGAACTCAGCAACTAAGTATATCTTGATGAGGACGATGCATAGCCACAGTTGTGCGGCTTTTTCCTGAGTACGTGCTTTCACCTTTTGACTACAAGCCAAGCCGGAACCCTAAACCCGGAATATATCTAACAACCTGAACCCCCTCGTAGTTTAGTTTCGACTTGTGCGTTGCCAGAGCAGCGAATGTTTTGGGGATGTAGGGTCTGTGGCTGAGGGTTCAGGGTCCGAGACTGTACCGCAGGCTTCGCGGAGCGAGGTCGAGGGCGTTTTGGGGTTCAGTGTTTGGGGTTGCAGCTTGAGGATGCAATGTATAATGTGCGGACCACAGAATCCCAAATCGCGTGATGAACAGGAAAGGGGAATATTCCTAAGTCCTTCAAATACCAAACCCTTAACCTTATACACCTTCAATGACATTTAGAACATAACCTTAAACCCTCATATTATACCTACCCATGCATCTTCAATGATATTTAGGTCGTATCCCTAAGCCCTAAACCCTCATATTACGCCTACCCATGAACCTGCAAGTAGATTGAGGGGCGCTGGAACCTCCGAGCACACCCAACAGGCGCCAGCTGCGGCCGTCACAAAGCGAGAGTGCCGAGGCGCGGTAGCACCTCTAAAGGAACCCTGAAAGGAACCCCAGAGTCCCCTTAAGGGAACCCTGTCCGTTTAAGGGTTCCTTAAAGGGTTCTTTCTAGGGTGCTTTCCAATAGGATTAGGGTTTACAAATTTACAGATTGGGTATAACATAGGGTGCGGCTGATATTGGGCTGAGGTGTACATGTTGTGATTATTTTGTAAGGATGCTAGTAACAAAAACCAATTCTTCCCTTAAACCTCAAAACCCTCAAGCCCTAAGCACTACAGGTTGAGGCCATTCCGTTCGAGTGCAGACATGCCTTGGGTTCAATCCTGGCCAGTTGCGGCAAGCATGAAGCCCACCATAGCACCTGAGTAGGATCCTTGTCATTAAGCTCCCGACATATATTATGTATGTATAGACTTATATGCAACATAAACATATGTATATGCATTGTATATATATATATATATATATACATATATTATGAATTAATTTGCATTTGTGTGTTGGTTTATTCAGTCATGCATTCATTCTTTATGTCACAAATAAGTATGTATGCTATATACACATATTATCAGCATATATATATGTATACACATATGTATATGTACTTATGTATCTATGTACGTACGCATGTAACATGTATGTATGTTTGTATGCATGTATGTATGTATGTATGTACGTATGTGTTTGGGGGGCTGCGACTAGCAGCATTTGTTCCTTTGCAGTGCAGAAGTGCTGCTTGCTCAGTGGATGCAACTCATCTGACAACTGCTGAAGAAAAACGACGTATGTGTGTGTGTGTGCGTCTGTCTGCCTGCCTGTCCGTCCGTAGGTCTGTCTGTTTGTCTGTCCGTCTGACTGACTGACTGACTGACTGTATGTATGTATGTATGTATGTATATATGTGTGTATGTGATAGTATGCATGTATGTAGGTATGTATGTCTATGCACACATACATAAACAAAGATGTAAATCACTTTATTTCTAAATTATGATATGTATCACTTCCGAGTATTATGTACTTCTTGCGAGTTGAAAAGGTACAGACCTGTAGCCCAGACCCTGAACCCTAAATCCTGTAGACCCTTCTAAACCCTAAAACCCCTAAACTCCTAAACTCCTAAAACCCCTTTATAGAACCCTTATAAATCCCTTTAAAGGAACCCTTACAGTACCCTTTTACAGGAACCTTAAAGGAACACCCCAAATCCTAAACCTTAACCCTAAACCCTAAACCTTGAACCCTAAACCCTAAACCCTAAACCCTAACCCCTAACCCCTAAACCCCCTAAACCCTAAACCCTAACCCCTAAACCTCCTAAACCCTAAACCCTACAGACTCCTAAACCCATTAAGTTGCCACTTCAGCCCGGCTTTCCAGCAGGACGAGGCCGAAGCCATGGATCCGGTGCCTCCCAGACCTGCGCCGAAGGCAGCGATATAGGGCCTTATGATTATAGGATCATAGGGGTTTAGGGTTTAGGGTTATAGAATAGGGCACCTTGAAAGGGATCCTTCAAAGGGATCTAACCGGGTTCTGCGCCTGCAGTAGTGATGATCACACAGATTTAGGGCTTGGGCTTAAGAGTAGGGTTGATTAAGGCTTAGGGTTTAGGAGTTTAGGTTGCATTCGGATGCATTCTTGCGAGTATCTTTCTGGTTACATCTTTCATTATCTTAACATTATCGTTGTTCTTGTCTGTACCGCTGCCTTTGTCCTTAGCATTACCGTCTATCGTCATACTTTGTCTTATCCTGTTCGTTTTCATTATCATTGTCATGTCATGTTCCTGAACTGTTGCCTAGTCTTGTTGTTATTCTTGATGTTGGTATTATCAGCTGTACGGTTGATCATTGTTACGAGCTGTTCGTGTGATCGTTAGTGTTTCTGTGTGACAAGCTGCTGCCGTTAACAATAGTGTCAATCCTCATGATGATTACTTAGTAGGAATGGCACGCGCAAGAAGCAAAAGAGTTTCAACTTGCATCGCAGCGATTTGGCCACACTGCAGGCTGCGTCAAGAAGAAACCAGTCATGTGTGCATATGTACATAACTACATGTATATAGCCTTAGATATTTATGTCGATGTTTATTGTTATGTTTGGGGGAGTGGTCGAAAACTCCGGTCTTCGGACGAAGATCCGTGTGAGAGCTCGCAGGGCGTTGCGCCTCCGCGATCGGTCGCCGGACGACAACCCAAGGCCGAGCCAAAACTGCCAACTTCCTCTGAGTTTGGGGCTTAGGGTTGAGGGTTCAGGGCTTCGGGTTCAGGGTTTATAATGTAGGGCTTGGTGTTTGGGCCAGTGTTTAATTGGGGTTTAGGCTTTAGGGCTCAGGGTTGGGTTCAGGTTTTAGGGTTGGGGGGCTTCGGGTGTAGAGTTTACGGCTCAACAGAATATTCCGCGCGGTTGCTTAGAGTATGATTATGACCAGGTTCCGCCGCGACCACCACGACCTGCCCCGAGGCAACATGGGATGTGTTAGGTCTTCAGTTGAGAATCCAGTATCACCATTGTTTACTTTTGTTGTGGCATGGTCTCGTATCTTCTGGTCCACTAGTGTCATCGATGTTGATACGCTAGTGTTCTCACTAGTTTAGTATTGTTCCTTCAACTTGTGCTAGGCGGTGTGAATTAAGATGGGGTTTTGGAGTTTAGGTATGGTGTGGACGTCTAGGGTTAGGGTTTAAGTTTAAGGTTAGGCTGTGGGGGCGATTCGGGTTTGAGGCTTCGGGGTTTGCCGTCTAGGATTGTTGTTGCGACGTTGTGTCTGCATTGTGTCGGGGTTGAGGGTTGATGGAACACTCCCTCGTATGCTTTGTGAATTCCCACCAACCCTCCTTTGTAAGTCCGCTTATTGCGGCCCATGTGGAGGTCCCTTATAGCTGCATCTTGAAGTTCGTTGAAGACTGTCGGAATTCACTCAGATCCCTGTTCGAAGTCCTTCACGAGCCCATGTTGAGCTCCCTCAACACTCCATTTTGATAATTAGGTGTTGTCGACGCTGTGATGTGTGTCTGTGTGTGTGCTCGCTTATAACGGGTATATATGCGCAGAACTTCGAAATTGAGCTTGTGCGGATTCAGGGTTTAGGGTGCTCAAAAAGGTCGACAATCCAAACTTCCGAGACCCTGGAAGAAAGGCATGCATGATATGAGGCCCAAACCCTCAGTCCCAAACTCCATCAGCCCGGGTTGGTTCTGTGTCCTAGACCAACCATTTGACAATAGCTGCCGGGCGTACTTCGGTTCATGGGTAGTTGTATCTAGGGTAACTTACTTATAATCCGTATTGGGGGACTTATAATTCACTTGTAACTACCCATGAACCTCCAAGTAGTAACATGTTAGAGCCACCAAGAGCCGTCGTCTACCTTTTCATCGGGCTCGTACGGTACCCACGCAACCCCCGAAACCCTCAAGCTCAGGTCCTTGCAGCAAATTATGACTTCGGGAAGCGGGGTTGAGGGTTTAGGGCTTGTGGACTTGCTCTTGATATGCTCAACTGTCAACTGGTCTAGGCTGGCCACTGCTAGAAAAAGTCTCCGTTTTTGATATGCCGTCAGGGGGCCGGTTCAGAGGCTGGGAACATTGACATGTGCCACTATATATTATCAACCCCTAAACATCTCGAGCCTTGAACCCCAAACGGCCTTCGCTTGTCAGGTAGCCGTGAATCTCCACCGGATGCTACACCGCGGTAGGTCGAAAAAAGAAAGGGCGGTTACGGCCCAATCTCCGAAAAAAGAACTGACCCATAGTATACGCCAGGACAGTATGGTCGTCTGCAGGTGTTTTCATAGGTTTCAGGGGCTCATATGCAGTAGCACCTAAACTGGAGGGAGGCTATAAGCAGAGATACCTAGAAGAGTTACAACTGGTAGTTTCCTTTCTAATTACCGCACTGATCGTTTGAGTCAGTAAGCTTGCTTGATATGCTACCTACACGGCAGAGGTAGCTACGTATTGCCTTCCTTCGCATTCCTTCGCGAACAGATCTTCTTCTTGGTAATAACTGACGAAGGAGTACTGAGAAGCTCTCACAGCACACTTTGCGCAGGGGCCCACGAGCTTAATAGAGAGGGCCCGAATCGAAGGGAACTGGCCATACAGTCTACGTTCAAGGGCCTCAAAGCTTTGGGATTTTTGGATTCGGGGTTAGAGTTTGGGGGTCCGCGGAGATTCAGAAAATTTAGATTTTAGGGTTTAGTTGAGACTTCACTGGGTTTTATTGTGTGCGACCTCCCTAAACCCTCAAGCCATAAACCCTGTGGGATCGGATTGTGAAGCGCCTGCTGTTCTGCTCGATTTTCTGGCTTGGCTTTGTCTTCGTTCAAGTTGAAGAACACCGTAGATGCGGCACTGTCAGCCATGACTCCTTGCAAATAATAAAGGAGGCTCTCATTTCTTCAAAAGGGCTGCAGGCTGCAAGCGATCTCATCAGGCTTCTACGGATGAGGTCACCGGCCCGACCAATCAACACAGCACACCACACCTTTCAAGGCAAGCAACCGGAGGGGCGCCGAAGCCACCTTCTACTTGGAAGGTCCGCATCACCAACGTACTGAAACCCGGTGCCATGGCTGATGCAGATGGCGGCGCCACAAACGCCCAGATCTCAGTTAACCCTGCGCGCGACTCTTAATTCCGGCCCTCCGGTGGTTTCTTGCAGGAGCAGAGGCCGTATATATGCTTTCCCTAGTCAACGGCACAGCTTTGGAAAGTTTGGCTTCTTGATTCGGGCTAATGTAGGAACCTGATTAAGAAACCTTGGGCCTTTATTAGGGTTCCTTCTATGAACCCTACTATATTAGGGGTTATAGGCCCAGGGTTTCTTAATCAGGTTCCTACATTATATCGTGGGTTCTCCCGATTCTTCAAGCGTTGGACGTGCTCGAACCCCAGACTGAACCCTGAACCCTTGAAGTCCTAAACCCTGATCCCCAAGCTCTCTTCCGTGTGGTCTACACCCCGAGGCATTCAGGTAGAACCCTTCTGAGTGCACGCGCAACCCTCAACCCCAAGAGAGAGCAGAAACGGTGCAAGTTGTATAGTTGTCGCAAGAGCATGCGCTCCCCAGATTGCAATGGAAGAATCCATGGCCGTATAGTGTCAAGTATCAGGGCGCTACAGCAATTATGCCCTAATCCCTACACTCTACGCCCGCTACCCAAACCTTGAACCTAAACTTAAACCCTAAACCACTATATTCAAAAGCCACCTCGAACCCAAACGACAACGAATGCCGAAGCCTCAGGCGCTGATGCTTTTCCAGGCGCCTGCGGGCGATGCCAGGATCCGAGTCTGACATCTTTAGGGGTTTAGAGGCTTTAGGGGTTTAGGGGTTCGGGGTTTAAGGCGTAGGGATCTTATGGTTCTGATGGTGAGGGGCCTAGGGTTAGGTTTGGGAATAGGGGTTTTGCGGTTCGGTAAGTTAGGGTGCGTTTTGGCGCCTCTCAAACAGGGGTTCTGTTGTAGGATTCTGTCGAAGAAATACTAAGTGTGTATATTCGCAAATTCGGGTCTCTGGCTTTTATCTGCTATTCTCCTGTTTCACTCTTAATTAGCGCAGTTCTTGGTCTTCTTTTCCTTGCGCTTACATGCGTAGTTCTCATCTAGCGGCTAGACCCCACGTCCTCAGCCGCATACCAAACCCGATCAATCCCGCATAAAAGCCTTGAGCACCAATGTTAAGCCGTTGCAGGCCCCTGCTAAAACCCGTGAAACTCCAAGCCCTAAACCCTAACCCTAAGCCCTAAACCCGGAACCCTAAACCGTGGAAACCCTAAGCCATAGTGAACCGCCTGAGCATCAAGTCGGTGCTTGGAAGACTTGGAGCTTCATCGGTAGTCGTAGGTGGAGGTATAATATAGGGGCCTTAATGATTGCCTATTATACTATTTTGGGGGTTCCTTATTATGATTATAGTATAAGGGGCCCGAAACCCTATTCTAATTATTAAGGCCCCCATATTACATAGACAAGCCTCAGTTACCACCCGCATGTAAGGGATTATTGCTTCATAGCTGTCATAGCTGCGCATTAAGCCCTAAACCCTACACCCTAACCCCAAACCCCTAAACCCTAAGCCCTAAAAAAAACATAGCTGCGCATTCACCTTCTGCAAGGTCGATGAAGATGCACAAGCAGCCTCTTGGCGACACTGGTACACTAGGGTTCCTTTGCAGGGGTTACTGTAAGGGCTATTATAAGGATTTAGTATAGGGGGCCTTAATAATTACCTATGCTTTCGTTGGGTGATGATTTGGCGCTTAAACCTTAATTAAGGGCTTAGCAGCTGAAGGTTATGTTCCAAGGAACTTTATCAGTGACGGTTTGCGGCAATGTGACGATCATTGATCATTAACACGATGGTGAAATAGTTCATTGGAAGCAGAGCCACACTGGCTACCACTACGGTTCGTCTTGAACCTTACCACTAGACCGGTAAAGTATCCCACAGTCCTCGACCCTAAATGCCAAAACCCTGCTACAGTCGCTTAGGCCCTTCCACTAGGACTTGCCTTCTGCGCACTGAATTGAGGCAGAAGAATCCACCAGAGAAGCTCTGGATGAGCTGCAGGCAGGGTACTCACTGCCAACAACGAGTATGGGCGCCGGGATAATCAGTAGCACTATTCCTTGGGGTGCTTTCGGCAGGTTCTAAGTGAGGCTACAATCCGGATAAGTTGCATCCCCCCAGCCCCCCTGCAGGCGTGCCCATGATGTTGGTTTAGGGTTGAAGGTTCTCCTGCTGTTCGTAAGTAGGGCGAGACACAGTTTTCAAAATCATTTTTACAATCAGGTTTCCAGTCGTGGCATCGAAGGAGGATACTTTTTGAAGCTTCAGCATCGAGTACACTCAACCTGCTCTTTGTTCGAACTGGGGTGGGGCCCTGCACCAAACCCCCCAAACCTCAACAAACCATGAGACCATAACAGCCACACCTTGGTACAGGTGCCAGTCCTGCACATGGCCTGCGCCATGTGTGACTTGTTTGAATTGGAAGTGCTGGTGGTCCTTAAAAACGTAATGAAGCCTAAAAGGGTTCTAGGTTCAAAGACCACTTTCACAGACCAGAAAGGGTTTCATGCTACACCATACGATCGGGTGCATGGCCCCTACTTGGCCCTTCTTGGAAGTTTCGTTTGGTCCGTAAGGGTTTGGGGGCAGTTGCAAGTGGGGGTTCCGAGAATTAGGCTCCGGTTTCGAACTCCGTCAGTAAATGCGCTACTACTTCGGGTCTACATAATGCGCCTCTTCTCCTGTGAAACCCTCAACTAGTTTTGAAGTACCGAGATTGGGGTCTCAGGAAGCGTAGGAACCTCAGTGAATGCTTTTTACAGTGTGTCTGTGCAGAGAACGCAGCCAGTACTCGCAGCTGACAGCCATGGCCAGAAGCCAGTTCTCGTAACCTACATATTCCGTCCGTTTCAAAGTCCATGTCGAGAAACAGACCATTCGAGATTTGTTGTTACCAGACGTTACCATCGACGGTTCACCATCACGTAAGGTGGTCAGATCATTAAAACTAGATCCTAAATTCTACAGGTTAAGCCCTACCTGCGCCGTGTCTCCTCGTGTGGCGAGTCAACCCAGTAGCATGAGAGTTGAGAGTGGAAATCCCTATACCCTTATAAACCATTAACCCTATACCCTGAACCCTAAACCCCAACTACGCTTTGTATCAAGGACATACTCGGAAACTCAGAGCTGTTTCGTGGCTGAAGGCCCTCGACCCGAAAACCACGCACCCTCTGAACGAAGCTAAACCCTAAACCGCACCCAAACGCTTATGTTATGGTATTCATTGTAGATTTTGTTGTTGAGTTGGTTAACCGTTAACCTTTTGTATGAACAGGGTCCTATATCAAAGCCACAAGATAGCCAAAGAGCAGGGTAACCATATCGGACATCTCTTATCAGATGTTGCCCATTCCCAAACCTAAGCCCTAAACATCCCTAAAACCCTACAAACCTTAAATCCTAAACAATCGCTAAGGCCCAAAACCTTAAACCGTAACACCGAACCTTAAACCATAAACTCCATTAAGCTCGAGGCATTTTCGCTACCGGACTCTGCATCCTGAGCGTTGTGAGTGTAGGTCTTCTTGCTCGGAGCCCGGGTGCTTTGTGGTTTAGAGTTTAGGATTCGGGGTTTAGGGTTTAGGGTTTGGTTTTGGGCTCCTGGGTTTCGGTTTTGGGTTTTGGGTTCAGGGTGGAGCCCGGATGATTTCGGATTCGGAGCGGGGCCCAGTGTTTTAGGAAGATGGGATCGAGGCCTGCGCTCGAGGGCCTTTAAGTTATGTGCAAGGCCCGAAACTAGCAGAACGCAGGTATTCTGCGATTGCCACAGAACAACGATTAAGCGTTGTTGCCCAGACCACGGAGGCACTAACTGCATTTGTTCGTCGTACTGAACATGGGAATACCGGCGCAAAAGGCGAAGTATTGCCACTACTGAAGCGTGAATCATGATGAGGAGTTGTTGCATGTTGTGCCAGCAGCAGAGCTGTATCAAATCTGACTGCTGCATGCCAGAACCTCTGAATAAGAATAGATAGATGGCTCCCGTGGTTTGGAGTTATATATAAATATGTATGGCTTCTAGGGTTGAGATGTTGGAGGTTATTGGGGTGAAGAGTGGCGTTTGGAGATTGCGTACTTCAAAACGAGACGTTTACAGGGTATCTTCCGTACACAACTTTAGCAAGTTTGGATTTTCGACCCAAGCCGTGCCGTAAGCCTTAAGATCGTAAACCGTAGCCCTTGAGCTGAGGCTTACCTCGCCTATGAATACACGCAGTACAGCTCGGCCTCACCGGCTCGCACCACGGGGTTTTGTTTTTTTGGGAGTAGATCAGGCTTCCGAAGTATAATCTGTCGCATACTATAGCGGCCTAAATAGTTATCCCTACTATTTTCGGGGTTCCTTATGATATTTATAGTATAGTGGGCCCCAAAACCCTATTCTACTTATTAAGGCTCCCATAGTATGATTGTAGCATCTGAATGATAGTCGGAGCCCTAAGGACTAAGACTGGCAATCTAGTTGGGCCCTAGGTTCGGATTCAAGGTTTAGGTCTTAGGCAATTCCCTCCTGGGTTTAGGGTTTTAGGGGTGGGTTTAGGGTTTAGGGTGGAGACTAAGATGGGACCCGATCTAAGGTAGGGTTTAGAATTCCGTTTTGGTGAGAGTTTGTGAGTGTGTTGACAGTATTGATTGGGAATGCTAATATAGGGAGACCAGTAATAAAGCAGAACCCAAACATCAGACAGCCACCTTGGGAACCAGAAGAAGACGAGTCTGCATATCCATGTCAAGTTCTGTATTTTTGGCCGTAAGGAGGGTGCAGTTGTGCATGCAGTGGTTTCGAAGTGGTGTATGAAAGGCAGCCTTTGAAGCATCTACGAAAAAAGCAGTTGTACCTGGACCTGTACCCTCCACCCCCTAAACCCCGGGCCCCCAAAAGCCGCAGCCGCAAGGCCCAAACCAGAATTGCATCCGAAAGCCGACAATCCCACACCCGACACCCCACAGCCATGGGCCCTGCTACCCTTGAACCCTGAACCCCATGCACCGCAAGGCACACATGCATATTATAGGGGCCTTCATAATCAGAACGGGGTTTTGGGGTATATTATTCTATAATTATAAGGAACTCCCAAAGTAGTATTGGTAATTATTGAGGCCCCTATACTAAACCCTTAAAGTAGCCCTTATCGCAGCCTTTAAGGCCCCTATGTTAGGAGATCGCCAGCGTGTTCTTCCCCACTGAAACGCACCGCGGAGCCGGGTGCCTCATCATAGTGTAATACTCAGTCTACCTTGACCCCAACAGTATGTCAGTATGTAGAATAATAGCCTTTTATAGGTTTTGGGCCATTATTTTTACCCACTTTTGGAGGTCTAGGTAATGCGAGCATGATATCGTTCTTTCGTCGACTGGGGCTCTCTGATCCCGTAACCCCTCAGCCCGTAACCCCAAACCCCAAGCTCTAAACCCTAAGCGATGAACGCTTAACACTAAACCCGAAGCCCTAGACCCTAAACCCTAAGCCCTAGACCCCAACCTCTACTCAAGCCCTAAAGCCCTATAAGCCCTAAAGCCTAAGCCCTAAACCCGAAACCCTAAGCCCGAGATTGCCAGGACTTCTGCGAAGTGCCGCTGCAGCTCTGGGTCCAGGCCCGGACCGCAGGAGGGCGTTTGGGGCGGTGAAGGGTTCGCTCCATAAAGGGTTTAGGGTTCCCTTTAAGGGCTCCTTAAAGGGTTTAGGGTTCCCTTTAAGGGCTCCTTAAAGGGTTTAGGGTTCCCTTTAAGGGCTCCTTAAAGGGTTTAGGGGGTTTAGGGGTTTGGGGGCTTTGGGATTTAGGGGGTTAGGGGCTTTGGGATCTAGCTGTTAGGCATTTATTTGATTAAGGTCTAGGGTTGAACTGCGGTTTAGGGGTTTAGGGTGTAGGGGCAAGATAAAAAGTAATACTAGGCCTTTGGGTTCCCACTCCAGTCAGAGTTAGGGTTTATGGTTTAGGGTTTAGGGTTTAGGCTAGGGTTTAGGGTTTAGGGTCAAGGTAGCGCGGACGGGAAAGAAAAATCGTGCATCAGGGTTGACCTTTTCGAATTTAAGAGGTTTAGGGTTGCTGTGCTCAGGCTTCCTGTGCTTCCCAAAACTTACATCCCTGACTTCGCGCGAGCCCGAAACCAAAACAAACACATCCTAAATGGGAGTTTCCGAAAATAGGGGACCCTAGTATAGCACCCTAAATAGTAGGATCCTTATTATAAGGACCCCAAAGAAGGTACCCCCAATTTTCGGAAACTCCCAAATCGCAAGCCTCTAAGGTCTAAGCCCGGATGGTCCCAACCCATGCCCTTTACAACTAGGGTACAAGACGGCACCCAGAAGGATTTTATTACATTATGGCGGTCCGCAGAAATATCAGAAAATAACAACGTGCCCGAACCCATTCTAATCATCAAGGGCTTCCGTACTGCGCTTGCTTTTGGCCCCAAGACCCAAAGGCTGGATCCTTGTCGTTTAGTGCCTTTTCGGGGTTCAGAGTTCAAGATTTTAAGTGTTATCTCTGGGCTCCCATGGGCATGCTGTTGCTCTTGGCACCGCAGCGGCTGACAAGTGTACTACAACCCAATCAGGATTTAAGTGGAGACCCATGTGACTGGGTTGCAGAATCCTCCGTATGTTCTGGTGATGATGGAACATACAGATTGAGTCTTTGAGTTTTTTGTCTTGCCCAAGGTCAAGTATGCCCCTGACTCCCTCGACACCTTGACCCCCAACTCCCAAACCCTGATCGTCTAATCCCCGAACCGCCAATCCCAACATCCACCCTTGAGATTCCCCTAATTAAACCCTAAGCCGTTGTGAAGTGGTGTTCTTCACTGCACCGCCTGCACCACTGCCCGGGCGAAACCCTAAACCCTAAACCCCAAACCCTAAACCCTAAACCCTAAACCCCAAATCCTAAACCCTAAACCCTAAACCCTGGTTGTGAGGTGGTGTTCTTCACTGCCTTGTTTAACATCGTTTGCAACCAGCAGAGCAGGCTCGGAGTCAGATGTCAGGGCTCCAACCTCGCTTTGCCAAGACTTGGACTGTGAGGTTTGGGTTTAGGGTTGCGTTATGTGGTTCAGGATTGCGTTTCATGTTTGAGGTTAGGGTTTAGGGTTTTGCTTTATGGTTCAGGATTGAGTTTCATTTTTGAGGTTTGGACTTCTAAGCTGGTCCTTCAGTCAGGGTCGGTGATATCCTGGTCCTTTCCGAAGGTTCATGTAGCTTATTCTGGTGTATACGTCGTGTTCATCTTTCTTTCGCACCCTCTCTCCCTCTCTCTCTCTCTCTGTTTTTCTCTCGCTCTCTCTGTCTCCCTCTCTTTCTCTTTCGACTGTTACTTGTCTCTTTATCGCCATGCAGTCGGGCTGTGCTCTGAATGACTGCCCATAGCTTACGGTTTTGGCTCAGGAGTGTTTCTGGATTTGCTAAATCTTTTTGACCGTCTTTAGACTTTAGACTGTGCCAGCAAATTCGCCCGGCGGTGTGTTCTTTCATGTTCCTTTCTTCTAGTGGTCAATCTTAAAGGCACAGAGCACAGAGGAGAACAAGAGCAGGCCTGTGGCTTGATTTTGAAGGGATCTCCCGCCTTCCTTTTACAAGGATTTGAATGTGCCTGAGGCTGGATTTTCAAGGGGTTTCCAGCCTTTTGTAGGAGCTTTGATGGGCCTTGAGAGGGCTCAGGCTCGGGTTCTAGCAGATCCCTTTCCCCAAGGGTCCAAAGGACCCAATAATTAAGTACTCGGTTTTAGGATAGTAGTTATGTAGGTTAGGATTTTGGAGAGTATATGATTATTAGGTACTTGGACCCTTGGGGTTTCTGCCATGTCCAATCCAAGCGGTTTGTTTGCTTGAGGGTGGCTGCACTTGCATGTCACTCAGTATTCGTCTGTGACTTCTGCTGATAAGCCAAAGAATCCTCAAGCCCCCACCTTAGGGTCCTAACCCTGAAGGCGTTTCTGCTTGAACATCGAACGCCTGAACCCAAAGCCCTAAGTCCTCAAACCCTGGCACATTCAGCCCTAAAGTCTGAACCTTTAAGCTCTGCAAGCCTCAGCCTAACCCCCCTGACCCCTAAATTCTGAAAGCGTGAAACCTAAACCTTGAAAGCCTCGAGCCTGAAGCCCTAACCCATGAATTCTCAAGGCCTGAACTTGTGAAGCACCTAGACCCCCCAACTACCCCTTACGATCCAGAATACCCACAAGTACAGACCATAAGGGCCCTACCCTAAACCCTGAACCCTTCTAGTCAATAAGGCCTAAACCATCCTAAATCCCAAACCGTACTCTCCCACTTCAGGGATCCCTTAAAGGATCCCTTAAGGGATCCCTTAAGAAGGATCCTTTAAAGGATCTCTTATGGGGGTCCTTTCAGGCACGGAACTTTGGGTGCTCGGATCTTCTGCGGCTGGTCTTTCGATCCGGAAAACCCGGAACGCATGCCGTCCAGGCGGGGAAAATTCTGGACGTCATCGACTCACTAAAGACTTCAGAAAACCGGTCAGGCTTCTGGTGGTTCATGCTTTTGTTGTGTTGTTGTGTCTTATTGGTGCTTAGGTGTGAGGTCTAGATGGTGTGTGAGCCTGTTGGTGTTTTTGGAAGGGGGTTGAAGGGTTCCTGGTTCAATGCAATAGGGCTTTATTTGGGGTTCAGACTTCTGGGGGTGTAGGCTTTGAGGTTTAGCGTCTTTCGGTTTATTCAGGCGTTGGGGTCAAAGGTGAGGTTGTGCGCAAGCTTGGCGTTGAGCTTCTGTCCCGCTGCACTGGCCCAGTTGTCTCCGAAGCGGTATGGTTTAGGGTTTAGGGCTTAGGGTCCAAGTATCCAAAGGGATGCGCATCAAAAAAAACTTTTTTTGCATCAAAAAAAACTTTTTTTGCATCAAAAAAAACTTTCCCTTTGTCACACACAAAGGGAAAGTTGTTTTTTGATGCAAAAAAAGTTTTTTGATTCAAAAAAAGTTTTTTTGATGCAAAAAAAGTTTTTTTGATGCGCATCCCATTATCATGGGAAACCCATCAAAAAAAACTTTTTTGCATAACAAAAAACTTTCCTCAAAAATCAAAAAAACTTTTTAGCCAATCAAAAAAAACTTTTTTGCATCAAAAAAAAACTTTCTCTACCAGTTTACAGGCAAGCCTAGGAGAATCCGGAGATTTCGTACCCATCAAAAAAAAACTTTCAGTACTAGTCGTAGTCGTAGTAGTAGTAG